>JAOSBN010088302.1:2022-12062 GCA_027563595.1 Erythroxylum suave | reverse complement strand
AATAAAGCGAATAAACTAAACGCTAAAGTATTATCTTTATTATTATATTAATTATAATTAAGATAACTAAATTATATTATTTATAAGCGTAAAGTATATATATAATAATATTATTAACGCTATTATAAGAAAAGTACTATTTTATCTCGTTTATTATTTTAAATTTATATTTCGCGTTAATTTTATAGCCGAAATATAAATAAAAGAGTTATAACTAGTATAGATAAAGGCGGAAAAGATAAAATAAAGATTAAAAGATATAAATAAGATCTAGTAAAGAGCCTAAAAGATAATAATAAAGTTTTATAATAAAAAATATAAAGATAAAACCTTTATAAAAAAAGAGTATATATTACTCTTAATATAATATATTTATATATATTATATATCTAAAAAGCTTATAAACCGGTTTATAAAATCTTTTAAAGTGCTAAAAAAAATAAAATAAAATATTTATACACTAAGACTATCTCTTAAATATAAAAGGATATATAATATATTTTATATATTATTATTAGAATTATATTATATATAAAAAGGATATAAAGCGCTAGAGCTAATTAATATTAATAATAAAGAGAAATAAGAGATTAAAGTTATTCTTAAAAAACGAGATATTAAAATAAAAAAGTAATATTTAATAAGATAAAAAGGTTATAATAAAACCGAAGATACTTAAGAGCTTATAAAATATATATAAAATATATAAAAGTCGCTTAAGAAGTTTAGGATAAAGCGCTTAAAAAAAGCTCGCGATAATAAAAGAGCTTATAATATTAAATAATAAAATAAAAAGTTATAATTTATTATAAAGAATAAAAACCTTAATAAAATTAAATAAAGGACGATAAAGAAGTTTTTTAAAAATATAAATAATAGAATTAGGAACTATTTAATATATTATAAGTATATAAGTTATATATTATTTATATATTTATCGATATTTAATAAAAAAGAAACTTATTTAAACTCTTAACTAATTATTTAATAAAAAAGAACTATCTAGTTATTATTATTATTATTATTATTATTAATAAAAGTTAGCGTTATTTTATCTTTCTTTAGTTAAATAAAAAAGAGAAAGTTATTTTATATAAGGTTAATATATATAAATAATATAAAAAGAGTATATTTATAATTATAATAATAATCTTAACTTCTTAATAAATAGTATCTATAAAAAGACGACTAGTCTTATTAATAATATTAATATTAATATTATTTACTCCTCGCGTACTTTTAATAGACGCGACGGCTCTTATTTTATTAATAATAATAATAATATTAAACTATATTCTTTTATTAACACTATTAGCGAAGTTATTAATAATATCCTCGCCTAATATAAGATTAATATATATATAATATAATTAAAGTAGGGTATATATTATTAAAAATAGTCTTATTACTTATATAAAATATTCTAATATTATTAATTAAATTATTAACCTCTCTTTAGAGGGCTTTTAGAATTTAATAAAAAATTAATATAGATATATAAAAAATATATAAAAAGGATACGACTTATTAGATAATATATATAATTATCTATTTTATAACGCTAATAATAGATATTATTATTTAATATATAATTATTATTTAAAGCTTTTTTTATATTAATATAATTATTAATATATTATTAATATATAAAATATATATTTAAGGGATATAATACTTATAAAATATAAATATAACGCGTATATTAAATATATTAACGCTTATAAAAAGTTAAGAGAATAAACTTTAAAGAAAAAGAGGGCTTTAAAGCTCTTAGAGTCTTAATAATTTTAAAAGCTATTATATAATTAGCGTATATTATTAATATATATATATATATAAGACGATTATATATATATTTTAAATTAATTTTAAGATAAAAACTAAAAAAATAAATAATAAAAAAAAGAGTAATATAAAAAAAAAAGAGTTAAAATAAAGGGCGAATAATATATTTATAATCTATATAATTTATATCTTAATCTAGTAAGATATAAAGGTCTTTATCTAATAAAAATATATAAAAAATCTTATTATCGATTTATTTTTATTAAAAATTAATATAAAAAATATATTATAAGCGGTATATTATAGATATAATATTTTATAAGTTATCTTTATTATATTTATTTTATAAAGGACCTTATATATAAAAAATATATTACGCGTATATAAAACGTATATAAGACCGCGCTATTTAAGATATATTATAAAATAAGATTTAAAATAAAACTTTTACTTTAATAAGTAAGATAAAACTTTAAAAAATAAAAATAAAGCCTAGCGCGCGCGCTAGGATAATCTAGATAATAAAGTTATATTATAAGAGTAATAAGGCTTTATAAGACTATATAAAACTATATAAGACTATATAAGATTATAATATAAAAATATACTATCTTAGAGAGAGAGGGTAATTATTATATTATATTAAAACGCTAAGGCTAGTACGCGAGTCGTATATCTATAATATATATAATATATTAATAACTAACCTTCTTCTCTCTAAGACGGCGACGAGTTAATATTATAACGTAGACTAACTTACTGGGCTGCTATTATACTTATAGCATACTATATATATTGCCACCGAGCCTCCTGTCGCCCGTTGGCGCAGCGGGCCTAATACGGCGTCGTCGAGTTCTACTTTTATTTAGCGACTAATTAGCTAAATTATTAACCGGTTAGCCTGGATTTTAGCTAGTTAACCGGGTAGGGTATAGCTAGATGTTCGGTGTTCTATAAGAACCTATTATACGGCGAGTTAACGCGTCGAAACCGCTATTTTATATAGGCGAAAATTTTTATTATATAAAAAATATCTTATCTAAGACCTCTTTTTAGAGTTTATTATATTTTAATAAAATTAAAGATAAAATAAGGTCGATAAATATATAAAGAGATAGCTATTAAGAGCTATATAGTGCTAGTATCGACGCTATTATAGGCGTTATAGGCGCCTAAAGAGCTTATTAGGTCGTAAATAATACCTAGAGTTTAGCTAGAATTAAAGCTTAAAGCCTATTTATTAGCGCTATCGACTAGTTATTAATATAATAGGCTAACTAGTCGTGCTACTAAGTTTAGTTAGCGGCTAATTAGCTAGTGGATATTTAACTAGTTAAGTTAGTGCTAACTAGTTAATAATTAATTAACTAGTCGTTATTAGTACTAAAAGTCTTATCTAAGACTATATTTTAAGATTTTATATATTTTAATAGTCTTTTAGTTAAAGAGAGGTTAATAATATTATAAAAAGGGTTATAATAACGATAATAGTACTTATTAGACTATTATTAGCGTTTAACTAGTTTTATTCTCTAGATATAATAGCTTATTATCGCCTTAGAAAATATCTTATATTTATTTATATTAGGGGATTTATTTAAAGGGCCTCTTATTAAGGATACTTTAGGGCTTAAAGATATAAACTTTTAGATATTCTCTTAATTTATTCGTCCTTAATTTCTTTATTTATAATATATATAATAATATTAATATAGAGTTAGTGCTTAATAAGATCTATTCGATTTATCTTATTATTAATTATTAGCTAAAGTTTCTTAAGGGCGCTTATAATTAATAGATCTATATACTTATAAGATATTAGATATTATATTAAAAGAGGTTAGCGACGAGCTTAATTAATAGTTCTTATTAGCTAGATATAAATATTAGATTAACTAAAGATATAATATAAGTCTACGGCTTCGGCTTATAAGGATTATATCTATTAGGCTCTTTTAACGTACTAGATATTATTAATAAATAATAGCTATCTAATATCTAGGGGTTATATATAGCGTATATTTATATTAGAGGTTTTAATTAAATAATAGCGGCCGCGTTTTAGTTAGTATTTTTATAGATAAAGCTTCTCGTATACTTCTCTTAGATTAATATTAGATATAATAACCGTCGCCTTATTTTAGGTTCCTTAATTATTAAGTTAAGCTTATTATCTTTTAAAATATATCGCGTATATCTACGTTTTATTTATATAGTTTCTAACTTACCGCCGGTTATTTTCCGGGTACTTATTACTTTAGAACGCTAGTATATAAGCCTAGGGGTTAGATCTAAGAGATTTAGTGCTAGGGGCTATAGCCTTTAAGCTTTAACGTCTTAGTAAACTAGTTAGACTAAATAATAATATATTAATAGTTATCTAGTGTTAGCTAGATATTAATAATTAGTTTTATATTTCTCTTTTTAGTCCTCTCTCTTATCCTTTATTTATATAATATAAATAATTTTATATCACGAGACTTTAATATTAAAGTGTTTCGCTTAGACTAATAATACTAGCTTTTATTATTATATTATTTATATCTACGCTTAGGCGGCTTTATAAATATTTTTATCTAATTATTATATAATATATAAACCTTAAAGTATTTATAATTATTAACTAATCCGATAGTTTAGATAAACTTAATATATAATAAGTCCCGACTTAAGAGTTATTTATATTTATTTATTTCTCGTCGGAGTCTAAGCTCTTAGATCTAAAATATATTTATTTATTTAATTATCTAAATTAGTAAAGAACTCGGAATTAAATTAAAAATATTATAATATTATAAATAAGCTAGAGAGACGATAATAAAGTATTAAGACTATTTACTTTAATAACTTTATAAGCTTATAAATATTTATTTTATTTCTCTTTTAATAAGAGATAATAAAATAAAATATATTAGATAATTTAGTAAGAGATATTATAAAGAGGATATATAAAAGAATTTATAATTTTCTTTCGGGCTAAGATATCGGCGACTTTAATATATTTAATATATAGTTAAGCGATAAGCGATATTTTCTAAGCTTTCTTATTATAATATTTATTTAATATTTTTTTAATAATCTTTAGTATATATTAGCTATAAAGATATTATTTATATAATATTTTTTTTTAATAAGTTTATTACTTAACCTTAAACCGGGCCTTAATTATCTAAATATATATTAATATTAATACTTTTAGCTCTTTTAATAACTTTAAAAATAAGAATAAGATTTCTTATAACTTTAGTTAATAGCTTATTATAGCTTTAATATCTTTATTTATAACTTTATTCTCTATTATTTTTTTATAACTAAAGGTTTATTTAATTATTATCTCTTATAAAGTCTTATTATTATTTTTTTAGAGCTTAAATAGCTCTTTATTAATAATATTAATAATATATATATTTAATTAGTTCTTAAGGTTATATATTAAGCGAATAACCGCTTAGTTATTAATATAAATATAAACCGGTTTATTTTTATCCTAGTCTATCGCGATAATTTAAATAATTATTAAAATATCCTAGAGCTCGCCTAAATAGACGTTATATTTTATTATTAGCCTAAGATATATCTTATATAGTTAATATAAGCTAGAGCTCTAAACTATAATATTTATTTAGTTATAATAACTAGAGTTATTAATATAGATTATATATATATCGGATATTATATTATCTTTTAGATATTTAATAAGGGCTTTCTCTTTAATTAAATAAATTTTAATTTATAAAGCGTACTATTATAGGGGCCTAATAAATAATAGCTTATATTTTAATTTTTTAAGGTCTTTATTATAAATAATTTTAAATTTTTCTTTTAATAGCTCTAAGAGTAAAAAATAATAATATTTTATTTATTTATCGTCTTCGCGTTTTTTAATATCCTTAATTAAGGTAAATTATAAATATATTTTAATATATATAGTTATAATATTAATAGCTTCTTTTAACCGGATATATACCGAGAAAAGATATATCTTTATATTAAATATTTTAAATAATATAATCTTTTATATATCTATAATAATCTTAACGGCTTTTATTTATATTTAGATAAAGATCTTTTTAACTTTAATCGCTTATATATTTTTATCTTTAATATATAATTAATATTATATAAATATAGCGAAGAGGATCTATAAGATAATAATAATAATATAAATATTATAGAGTTTAATTATATTAATCCTTTATATTAACTATCTAAGAGTATTTAGAATTAAAATATATTTATTAAATTTAGCTTAGATTTCTTTAAGATATATATTAAACTAGAGATATAAATCTAAGATAACTCTAAGATATTATACTTTTTTAGAATATTATATTATAATATTTCTAAATATAATAAGGGCTTATTCTAGCTTTAGCTTTTTAGATCTTTTATTTAATTATTATTAAGATAGCTTAAAGTATATTAAGATATATTTAAACGGCTTAAACTTAACGTTATATCTTTTTATTTATTTTTTAGCTTTATTATTATAAATTTATTAAAGCTTAATATTATTTTTTTTATAACTATCTCTAATAATAAATAAGGCCGTATTATTAATTTATTTTAATATATAAAGGTTTTTCTTTAAAATAATATATATCTCTAAGAGGTCTATATTATATATAAACTATAAAACGGGCGATAATAATAAGCCCTAAAGGATATTTATCTCTATTAAGATTATAGATATAATATATTTTAATAATTTAAAACTAGTCTCTTTATTAAAGAGAAAGCTTTTTAATTAGTTAATAATCTTATTTTTAAATTCGCGCTTTTAAAGATTATATATTAGATATATATAACTAATATTATTAAATACTTTAGCGACGTCGAGAAAAAGAGCTATAGCTATTTTATTATCCTATTATATATAATAGATATATTTTATTAATATCTATATTATTAGTTTATAAGATATTCTCTTTCTTATCTCTAAATAAATATAAAAAAATAGGCTTTTATATTTTATTTAATATATAATATACTTAGCGATAATAGACTTTATAACTTTATTAATAATATTAAAGAGTATTATTAGTCTATATAATTTAATATTTAAATAATCTTCTTTCCCCGGCTTTTTTAAAAATATTATAATATTTTATTAAAAGATCTTAAGATAATATTTAATCCTTAAGCTTATATTATAAAGATTTTTAAGATATAATATTAATATTTTAAAATATATATCTAGGATATAATTAGATATCTAATCTAAGCCTAGTATTTTATTTAATAATATTTTTTTAATAGCTCTTTAGATCTTCGTTTTTATAATTATAAATTAAAGTTAACTTATTAAATATAGATTAAGAGAATTATATTCCCTTTATAATAAATTTAATATATTTATTTAGTCGATCTATAATAATATAAAAAAGAATTTATCTTATAAGAGATCGGCTTTAGTTTTTATAAGAGTAATATAAATATTATTATTTTAGATTAATAATAAGATATATACTTTAAAGAGAATAGTTTTATTTTTTATTTATTTTACTTATTTTTAGATCTATTTAATATCTTTTAAAACTATTATTATTATATCTTTAAATTTCTATTAGTTATAATTTTAGATAAGATATTTTTTTTTATATTTAGTGTCTCGAAGCTCTTTTTAAAGCTATTATCTCTAGTTTTTATTAATTTAATAGCTATTAGCTTTACGTCTTATTTTTTAGTTATATTATTTTTTATAAAAATAAATAATATTAATAGTCTTAGAGAGCTCTTTTAGCTAATTAAAAATACTATATTTTAAGATTCTCTTTACTAAAATCGCCGCTTTAATTATTATTTTAATATATAACGTTATTAGTTTTATATATTTATCTACTTTTTCTTTCGTCTTAAAATCTTATATTTTCTCTAGTTTTATCTAAAGTATTTATTTTATAATATTATAATTTATTTTATTTTATAATAGCTTTTTTTAAAAGATTATTTTATTAAGCTAAATATTTATTAAAACTTTAATTAAATAATAGTTAGAACTATAAATTATATTTCGTTATAACTTATAAAAGAGTATTTATCTAATAAGATTAGATATAATATACGCTAAATCTAGTGTTAAGACTATTTTATCTTTTTTATAATCGATATAAGTAACGGTTCTTAGTATTATTAATAATTATAAATTATATTTATTAACGAATATTAAGATATCTTCTACTCTTTTATCGGCTTTAATTTTTAATTTATTTTATATTAGATAGTGATAATTAAAGTCTTTAATAACTAGATATTTTTTATAATTATTAAATAAATTAAAGCTTAATATTATAATTAGAGCTTTAATCGCGTTTATTAACTTAATATTAGGCGCCTAATATATATTATATATATTAATCGCTATAATATAGGTTATCTAGATATCTTTTTTATAATTATTTAGGGAGTTAAAATAATATTAATAAAATATAAGCGTAATATAGTCGGCGTTATATTAAATAATTATCTAGTCCTAAGTTAAGATACGTTTATATATATAAAAATATACCCTTAGTTATTTTTAATTTATCTCGGCTTAGATTAAATATATTATATAAAATATTATCTTAGAGGGGTTATATCTAATATCTAATCTTTATAGCTAATTTATTAGGTTAAGTCTTAAGTTTATAGTGAACTTTATTACTAATAACTTTTATATTATAATCTAATTATATTAATTAGTTTTTTTATTTATTAATAAGGGGCCTAATAATAAGTTTAAGCTTTTATTAATATTTACTATTATATTTATTAAATTATCTAACTTATAGTGATTAAGCTTTCTTATTATTAATATAATTAATATTAAAGCTAGTAATAATATTATCTTAATATTTATAACGGGTATATTTTTTATTAAAGTTTATATTTCTTAGAGTGATATCTCTAAGTTTAATATATAAAGTGGTTTACGCTTATATTATCTCTTTTTTTATTATAATTTCTTTAGTTTTTATATTATTAGAAATAATATAGCTCTTTTTAGCCGAATAATATAAAGTAAATAAATTTAATATAAAGATACTCTTATAAAATATTTCTAGAGAGTTATTAAATAATATCTACGCTTATTAAGTTATTTTAATATTATTAATTATTAATATTCTTAATTCCGCTTCTTTTAATTCTAAAAGATCTTTTATAATAATAATATCTTATAATAATAGTGATAAATAAATTAGCGAGATAAGTATTAAAAAGGGATTTAAAGAATTTAGTTAATAACGGTCTAAGGCTTACTCTCTTTTTATATTCTCTTTTATTAATCTTCTCGAGTTATTAAATATATTTTTTTTATTAGCGCTAGATAATACTCTTATAAATAAGTCGTTTAAAAATCTTTTTATATTCTCTTAGATTATTTTTATATTTTTTTAAATAGTTATATTATCTTAAGATTAGCTTTTTAAAGCTAAGATTATTATTATATTATCTATCTTTATATCCGCGTCTTATCGCGTTATCTTTTTAATATATTTAATTAATAACTCTTTTAACGCCTTAGTCGTTTTTTTTAATATATATTTTTTATTCTTTTTAAAGACTAAAGCTATTATTATATTTTAGAGTTTTTTATTATTTATATTTTTAAATAATCTTAAACGCGTTAATATTATTATTATTTTAGTTAATAAATATTTAATTAGCTCTTATTAGCGTTAAATAATCTAGATAAATATATCTATAATTCCTTAGAACTTTAGATAACTAATTAGTTTTAATAAGACTAGTATAAAGGATATTATCTCGACGATAACTATTATTAATATTATTATTAGTGTTTTTATATTAGTTCTAGGTTTAGATCTTATTCTTATTACTTTTATTATTCTAGATCTAGTTCTCGTTAGTACTAATATTATAATTATAATTATTATTAGTGCCCGTATAATAATAGTTAGTGCTAGTATAATAATGTTTAGTATTAATATAATAATAGCTAGTGCCTCTTAGATAGTAGTTACTAGTTTTTAATTAGTTAAAGATCGAGAAGTCTTTTATATTAGTTTTATTATATTAATAACCCTATCTATAATAATATTAAATATATTATTTAATTATAATAGTTTACTCTTATTAGAGATAAGAGAAAAATCTTTTTTATTTTTAAGGTTAAGCTATAATTATTTTATATTTAGATTTTTATTTAAAGCTTTAAGGTTTTCGACTCTTTCTCTCTCTTTAATATTAATTAAATATTTATAATTATTTATTATATAAAGCTTATTATAAAGCTTATATCGACTATAAAG
>JAOSBN010088291.1:0-12062 GCA_027563595.1 Erythroxylum suave | reverse complement strand
GTTAGCAACAAGCTGGTCTAGTTCTTCAGTAGTAGACGCGTTAGACAGAGAAGGGAACATAACTTGAGAGGTCTTAGCATATCTAAGGAGAAAACGATATTATTGTTGTGGTGCTGTGGTGTGTGTGTGTGTGTGTGTGTGTGTGTGTGTGTGTGTGTGTGTGTGTGTGTGTGTGTGTGTGTGTGTGTGCGTGCTCATGATTGAATACTTATATGATTGTTCAACTAAATAATGAGTAAAATTTGTGTATTGCATGATTAAAGAAGTACAAGTTGAATGCCAACATTTAGACATTGCCAGATCATCAACGTAATAGCTAATCTGAAGCGTACTGTAAGTTAACCTAGATGTTTTCTTATTATGATTGATTTGATTCTATTAAAATTTCAGTTATTGAATTATTACTGATATGATTAAGATAATTTCATATATTGATAGTCAGAGGAGTTTAATATTCGAGATTATATTAGGAGTGTATTCTAATTGAATGTGAACATAAAAAATGTATACTCAACGAAAAGTTGAATGCCGAACTTAGAGCTAATGAATTTGGAAACTAACTCTGTATTTTGAATGAAAGTTAACGATAGCATATTATATGAGTTGAAGCATTACATCACATTGATATGCATGATCAGATATGGAGTTATGACCGGAGTGACCAGTATGAAAAAAAAACTTAAAGCTCATAAATGTGTATATAAAGCCACAAGCTCAGTTATTAATGAGCTTGGTACCTACAATGGGTATGGGATAGTAAAACAAATGAGCCTCATATCCACAATAGAAATGGGACAATAAATAGGCACTCGGTCACAACAAAATAAGAATGAAAATGAAGTCACATGTGCATATGCATATATATCTTCAAATATATCATGAAAGATTTTGAACAATTATTGATTTATGTTGATCTAATGATATGCAATGTTTGTGTCTATGTTGATTATATGAATGACTGAGATAAATGATTGAATTATTTCGAAATGATTCTATTAAATGTTTGTAGTACATGTTGTATTGTTGAAATAAGGTGTGATAGATCTTCTAAACTGTGATATATTTGTGAATTTGGTTTTATATCAGTGATGTTTGGTATTCTGACTAAGTGAGCACATCAATGATGGTTCTCTCACTGAATTTGCAAACTCATCAAAAAATTGCAACACTAATTTTCAAGTACGAGGGAGACCTAGCTTCTAAGGATAATTAGTATAAATCTAATACTGTAAATCTTGGAATTAGGAAATAACTCAAAGGTCTGGTCAGCTGATATCTAAGGAGTTCAATAGAATGTGTTTATTACCTTTCGCATTTCATGTAGAACATTTTGTAATAGAGCAGTAAACTCTCAGATGCTTTTAGTAATGTAAATATTTGAAATATGAAGTGTAATGCTATAGTGTAGGTTATGTTTGTGAATGAAATGAAGAAGTTGATCTTTTGACTACTTATGTTCTGTATGATGTCATTATAAGTGAACGTGATTGTAGTGGTTTGTTACACTTAAACCCCTTTTATCCCAATCATACCTACGTAAACCCTATTACAACTTGTACAAAAACCTTTTAATTTTTGTTTCTAGTTGTACATAGGTGGTAAATATGTGATGTTACTTCAAGCCTATGATAAAAATTTTGTAATGCGTTAGTTAAGAGTCCTAACACTTTTCACCCTAAACACTTGAGTGCATTGAGTGAAATCTTGGTGAGGGTGTAAAAGGACATGCTTTTGATTTCAATAGAATTGTTGATGTGATTACTATTAACATTACTTAGGAGGTTAGTTTTAGGATAACCTGATTATACTTGTATATTAATTTGATTCGATAGGATATGATGATGTATAGTATAAATGAACAGGTTGTGGAATGATGCTATAAATTTATAATTTTGATTATAGTTTTCTTGAGAACATTAAGTGTAGGGATTTTTGATAAATGGTTAATTGGCTATACTTTTACCCCATATTTAATGTATTCTTACTTGATATTTTATACTTTTGGTATATATTTGGTACTTAATTTGTTTCAAATGTGTTTACAGAATATAATTGCCTTCACGAGCTTAAAGGAAAAGAATTCAAACGAAAATGTGACGTAAAACAAAGAATCAACAATCTGGAAGGAGTGCATGACAATTCATTTTCACATGACTGTGCATTTTCGTGATACTCAGTGAATTCTGATTTTGCACCATTCGATGCACAACTGTGCATAACCTAAAAACCTAGATTTTCATATAAAATCAACGTTTCAGAGGCAGTTCAAAGGAGGAAGTATCAAACATCATTCTTAAAAGTCCAGAGGCAATTCCAGAGATGATTTGGAGCTTAAGGATCGGAAGGCATAGAATTTTTATCAACAGATCCATCAAAACACACGATTGGATATCTACATTGTAAGAATACAAGATAGAGAACAATTAGGGATATTTAGAATTATGATTCCGTTATTTTCTATTATGTTTTTTTGTATATATCCATATGATTTCATGTTTGTCAATGTAAAGATAAATTTTCAGTTAGTATTTAAGCTAGATGAACCCTAGTCAATACCAAAGCATGATTTGATTAGTTTGTGAATGCAATTAAGTTAGTTGATTATTGTGATCCAATTATCCACTTTATTATCGTCTTTAAATCTGATTTCATACTTAACGATTGAGAAATCCTAGGTTTTAATAGACCTACAATAATTAGAAAATTTTTGTTACAAACTTAGAGATAGGATGACATAAATCTTCTAGATTATGGTCAAATCTAATAGAAGGATTCATAATACAGTAAAGCAATCTTATAAGATTTAACATGAGTAATTCGATTACAAACCTTAGGATTAGTTGTTAGTACTCAAGGTTAGGTAATAACATACCTTAGGAATCTCCATGGTCCAATTAATCAGCAACATAATTACATAACAAACAATCAATCAGTTAAAAGTTTAGGGGGATTTGACGCCAAGTTACTAATGATTTGATATTGGTAATTAACTTAATGAATCCACAACTCTTTGCTTAAATTGAGTTGCTTGTTTACTTGATTTGCTTAATTTTAGTTTTCTTAATTCAACCAAAATCAATCCCAAAGCTAGATAATAGAACAACAACAATTCCTAGTACTTACTGTCTTCGTGAGATCGACCCATATTTATTGGTACTAGCTACAGCTAAACCATGCCCTTGCGGCATTAAATATTGACTACTCATGAAATAAGGTAAATCAAATCCCCATAATTTCATCTTGCCAGCCTATCTTGATCACTTTGCTAGTAGGTTTCTAGCGGTAGGTTATTGGGATATCTATCCTCTCCATCTTACCATTTTCCCTTAACCTCGTCACTGGTAAGCTATCTGGCAGCATTAAGTTCTTTATTTCCACACATAATTTGGCATGGCTTCTTTGTTAGTAGTGTAGGAAAATCAACCAATAAAAAAAAATAAGCCTTGTCAGGACTTCATAGATGAAGTAAATACAAATAACATTTCTTTTGCACTTGTATAACAACTGAAACATCCCTAAATCAAGTTGAAGTTACATATATAACAATATGTAGCATTTCTTAATGATTTTTCCTAAAATGGCACCGTTCATTTGGATGGGAATCTGCCTTCGGAGGGATAACGTAGCCATTAAGCAGGTCATGAATTTTGGAATAGGTCATGATTTGTGAAGGGTCACCCCCACCACTGCTCTGTGACGTCCTTGAACTCTCTTGGAGCTTAATTTTCTCAAATAGACACTGCTTCTCTGCTTCAGCTTCACTTAGCCGAAGCTTCAAATAACTGCTAGCGTATTCTTCCTCTGGTTTGTCTGAATGAGCAAGAGCAATTCTTTTTAGTCCCTCAGTCTCTCGTTTCGCCTCATTGGCCTTAAGCTGGAACATATCAGCCTCTGCCTGCTTGAGCCTGACAATTCTCTCCAGCTCTTCTATCTGCAGCTTTTTCATTTGTCTTTCCTGATTTAATTTTGATATTTCCTTGGTCTTTTCTTTCAGCTTCCCATCATAAGCTTCAAATGCTAATTGAGCTTTCTTCAACATTATCATCTTTTCATCAGCTACCATCTCCATCTTCCTGACAGCGTCATGCACCACATCTGATATTCGGTTGCGTGCCTGTTGTAGGGCTACCGACCCTCCACCCTCCCCATTTTCCAAGCTCTTTGGAGGGTCCATCTCAAGCTCTTCAAGGGCAAACAAAAATCTTGTTTCAATTGCAATACGATAGAATAAACTGAAGTAATGAGTTTGTTTACATAGGCAATCATCTGGCTAGCTGGAATCAGTTGACTGAAACTGCTACATGAAGTCCCATGGGTAAAATTACAGCCAAGAATGATTTAATGAGACAAAAAGGAGTTTCTATATCAAAGATAAGAAAATAAAATACAAAAATGGAAAGATGTTAAGATAAAACCGAATCTTCATGCAAACTGAAAAGAATCAGTTGAATGAACCACCAAAAACAATAGACGAGTTCAACAATACTCAGCTCATCAAAATCCACTTATAATAGTCTTTCCTTTTGTAACTGATGTATTGAAAGTTACATTTTAGGTTCCTCGTACAGCCAGCTCTCTGAAAGGATCCAATAAAATATTTTAAAATTTTCCATGATCTTTTAGCTATTCGGTGACGACTCCTCAGGAGACTAAATAATCCATTATATCTTTGCCAATTGAATCAATGTTATTGGTTCTGAATCTTTTAGTATTTTATATATCTCTAAATGATATGATGGGTCAATTATTTGCTTCATCAATTCCAACAATGCAAGCCGTTTAGAAATGATATGTAAAACCCTAAAAGTGATTTCCATGAATTTATTGTATGATACTAACGATTTTGTTTGTTAAAAATCATACGAATAATCCCTTGCTCTTGTCATAAATCCTAGTGATGATTTCTAAAGCTATCTTTTTTTATTGCTTCTTAAATTCGAGCATCCTAATTACAGTTATAGGTTTCTATTTAATACTATTGAAATCTTTTGTGTCAGTCCTACCTCAAGTATATAGAGCGCCACACTTTTGAAATTACTCTTTAAGTGTAAACAATTAAATATTGGCCGCAGTAAGTCAAAGCCAGTTCATCAGCAGCTCAAGTGGGAATGCACAGATCAATGCCCTTTATTTTATGCTCCGATTAAAAATTTCATCAAGTCGTACCCAAAAAAAACCAATATTAGTAGAAGTCATACCTTGAAAGAACATCAACATTGCTCTACAAGCTGTCGTTTCTGCAAGTCCACCCTTCATTTTTTCCAGGAGATCCTCACACATCCAGAATAGTTTCCTCCCTCGAGAGTCTTCACTTCCTCGGAATATCCTGCGGACAAAATCCAGTTCTCTCATCAGAGACTCTCGATTCCAGGTTGGTGCACAATGTTGGAAAACATCTTTCACCCAACCCAAAAGGTCTGACGTACGGTTGCAAGCTCGACATCTGAAAAGCATTCCAGTTGGGCCTGCTCCATTCTTAGCAGATGGACCGATACATATTTGACCATCACAGATAGCACAATCGGTGTGAGTCCAATGAGAGCATAGATCGCAACCAATCCAACGACAAGTATTCACTTCAAAATCAAACTTGCTGCAGATCACACACATGCAGAGATTGCAGAAACCATTTCTGTCGGTACATAAGTCACAATTGCAATCATCAGCTGGGATCTGGTTTTGGCAAGCTATGTTTCTGCACCTCTTAAACACAAAGACCTCAATGAGGGAAGCTTGAGAGAGACGGATGTTTGGAAGCATAAATGCTTGAATTCCAGTATTTATGGCAACAAGTATTTCAAGTTGTACTCGGTGAGCTCTAACCAATGTTTTAGAGTTCAAATCAGATCTTTCCTGAACAAGCTTCTGCAGGGTGAAAAATTCTTCTCTGAGCTGTGAATCACCATTTCCTTCAAGTATAGCATGAAGCCCAATTTTCAGATCTTCCAGAAACTTATCAGGCAGACGATGCATTTTATCCGAGATCACATCAACCTTTCCTCTTGCAATGTCACAAAGGAATATCTTATCTTCGGAAGAGAAATGGCAATCGACAGGCTGTTCAGGGCAATCAGTCTCTGCTTGGCTTTTCTCTATCTTCTTTCCCGAGATAGCATCAGTAGTGGGCCAAGTTTCCTGTGAACTGGAAATTTTGGTAGGCGAATCATGGTTATTATCTGAGTTTGATCTAGGTTGCTGAGCCTGTGGAGACAGGCGGCGATCAGAAGAAACTAAGGAGAATGGTATTTGTAGTCCTCCGGTGCTCGGTTGCTGACATGGAGGCAGCATTTTCTGGGAAGACTGGTGGTGGATGTTAGAGGCAGAAGATGTCCCGATCATCAGTCTCGCTTAACCTGTCATTTTCCCCCACACTGTTAAAACATTAAGTCAACACCCAAAACTCATAAAACCAAAACTTCCATGGTCATGGGATTTGATCTATCCTCCTCACAGTCACAGATATAATATAGGAAAATGAACTTTAAAATTCAGCTAAATAAGAAAAATTCATGCAATTAAGGAAAAGAACAAACGAAGCAAGCTTCTCATGTTAGCTCACAGAAATTGTAAAATTTTCAGTTTGCATACTTATTCAACAACTCAAGTCATCCAAGTTCAATACTAGCATATCAGATAAATTTACCAAATGTAGTTCAAAATCGAAGCAGATAAAAAGCAAAAATAAGATAGGAAAGGTCCAAGTCAGCGTTTTCATACCAAAATTTTTACCTCCGATTTATCAGCAACCAAGCAGAAATCATCAGAACAGAACAAGAGAGCCGGAAAGGGAACTTACCCGAGGAAGGAAAAATGAACCGGATGGATGATGATAGAGAGAGAGAGAGAGAGAATGGTGAAACTGAAACTGGGAAATGCAAGATCACAGCACAGCAATAGAAAAATGTGAATTTGACCATTTTGCCTCCACTGGGGAAGCGTCTTTTACGTTTAGTGGAAGGGACTCGAATGGAGACAAAAATGAAGAGAGGGATGAAGCGTGCTTATTCTTCCTGTTGATTTTGGTTGGGTTGGGCGACCACTTACATTGTCAAATTATGGGGATTAGAGAAGTTTGTTGTAATTAGGCCTAGTCAAAAAGCTGGCTGTTGAGGTCGTGCCATCAGCAAAGCTTGTCCATGGACAGCGCTTCTTTTGATCTGAATGTCGTATTTCACGGTCTTCGCTTCTTTTGACATGAGTGTAACCATTTCCCAAATCAAGACAATAACAAGATGAATAAAAAAAGTCATAATGTGGTACTTTCACCTTGCCAAATAAATAATCAATCTGATCCGAGAGTAATTCCAAATTGAGTTTAAGAGCATTAAAAGTTTAAAAATAATTATTTAGGAAATTGATTCCCAACCCTTTTTTTTTTCTAGTTTATACAAAGGATTAAGTACACTAGAACTGGTACGGTTTGGATTTTTCCATTTCAACTCTCATGTTTTGAAAATTGGCACTTACTCTCCTTTATCGTACTCCATTACATTTATACAGTATCAGAATTTTTAAGTTTCAGTAAAATGAATAAGCGAAAATTTAATGTATTAGGACGAAATGACATGTCTAACAGCTAAACAATTTTATAGAAAGGTAAATAATATTTTTCTCCATATTTTTGTTTGTAAACTCCTCTTACATCATTTTCAGTCCTTCATAGATTGGGCCAATAACGAAACTTTTTATATTTTAATTTCTTGGAAAACAAAATAACTTTAATCCTATAATATAATTAACTATTAAATCATAATAAACTATGAATATTAATTAATACTTTATTCTAAATTTTAATCATACTCTCTTGAGTAGTTTCCAAAATAAACTCATCTCAACTACTATAGCTATATAAATATCCGACCTTTAATGATATTTATAAAACGAGTTAAAAGAACTCTGTAACTGTTGCAAAGAGGGTTAATCAATGAATGTTAATTCCATTAGAGTTTAAATCTATTTATAATAGATATTGAACATTTTAATAATTTAATTGAATTTAAATTCTAAATTTAATTAAACCTTAATAAATAATTCTAATTAAATACTAATTATGTTTAAATATCTATCACATCTTATGTGACTTCTAAATCCCTTAAGTGACAATTCTTGTCAAAATATATCTTATATGTTATTTCTAACCTTACCTCTAATTTTATGTGATCATGAGTTTGTTCATCTAAATTACACAAATTTAGTTAAGTAGGACTCACTGTCATAAGACTAGACATATTTGAGCTAAAGTGACATTGAGTTTGCTCAACATACCTAACATTAAACAGAACTTTAATTTATTCTTATCAAACACAAAATTATATGTAATAATATTGCATAAATAAAACATTTAATTTAACATACATCTAATATATATATATATTAGATGTATATACATATAAATAAAGCATATGACTTATGAACTCATAATCAAATTGTGTGCACAAAATATTAAGTTTCGTTTGATTTTATTTATTAATCTTAATATTCTAAAATAATATTTTTAATTTGAAAACAATTTTCAAATCTGATTGAAAACTATTTCTAATTATCTTGACCCCTTTAACAAAATTTAATTGAAAACAAATTTTCAATAATTATGTTGTTTTACTTATTATATTTTAGAAAAATTATTTTTTTCAAAATTATATGAATAACAAATTCCAATCCAATTAGAAAACTATTTCTAATATAATTAAAAATTACTTTTTCTTAATTAGAAAACTATTTATTAATTTTACAAGGAAAATATTTTCAAAATTAAATAAAAAATTTTGAAATTTAATTAAGAACAATATTGTTTATAATAAATCAAGAAAATTATTAGTTTTAAATATAAAAATAATTTCTAAATAAATAAAATAATATTTCTCAAAAAAAAAATTTAATAAATTTAATTCAAATTGGAATAAATAAATTTAATTTAGGAACACCTTTATTAATTATTTAAGAATGCACTTTTCTTAATTTTAAGGAGTCTAATTAATTAATTTCAATCTAATTAAAAATAATTAATTCTAATTTTAGAAATATTTTTCTAAAATTAATTAGAAATCAATATAATTATTATTCTTAGTTAATAAGAAAATAATTACTTTAATTATGGAAAATAATTACTTTAATTATGGAATTGATTTTTAGACTTTAAAACAGTTTTAAAATTGTTTTTGAAACTTAATTAAATTAAGAAAATATTATTCCTTATTTAAAATAACTTAATTTGGTCTTAAGATTACTTTAATCTAAAAACTAAATAAATTGTCTTTTTCTTAGTTTAAGTCACACTTAAACTTAAGTCCAAACAATTTTTATTTATAAGGGCTTAGAAACAATTTTTAGTTAGGGCTTAGAACAATGATGTTCTTGTTACCAACATCCTTATTCTACCTTATTCTTGGCATAAAATAGCCTAATTTAGGTATGTCAATAGGTCGGGCCTGACTGTATATATATATTTGAAGTTATCATCAGACTATGGACTGACCACTTTTGACACGTGGCTTGATCAACCCGGGCCACAATTGGGTCAAGGTAGGTCGGGCCAAAATTTGTTCCCTAGTCTAAATCTTATATCCAAACACACCTATTCCTCACTTAGTTTCCAAACACCTCTCTTCTTAACTTAAAAAAAAAACCTAAACTTAAAGAAGCCAAACCCTAGTAGCCATAAAGAAGTTGTCATCGCCATTGTTAGCTCTAGTTGAACTTCTTTACTGTCTCTATTAATGCCCGTGACCTTCCACGCTTTTGTCGTTACCACTTGGCACTCGTTCATGGCACCATCTAGCTACTACCCCATAAGAAGCCACTGTTAGTGGAGATGATATGTGCTTAATTGATTATGTATTTATTCCATAATACTTAGTGATTAAAGCTATGAAACGCTTAAGACATTCACTTTAGTTCAAATTTGGTTTTAGGTAAAAGTCATAAGTGAAAGAGCTAAAGTGAGTCGAAAGCATAATATTTGAGTCCTCTTGTTAAGATTCACACTCACTTGTCTTCATGAAGTAAGAAGAAGAAGGCAAGAAAATGCCAAAAAAAAAAAGAAGGAAAAGTAGTTGCCATAAAAATGGCTTATGACCATGCACCATATTTTTTATAACCATGACCATCACTCATAGCCATGACAAATATGTCATGGAGTCATGCCTATGACAATCCTTGCATGGTCGTGACACCTCAGTGAGACCAATCATAGTCGTGACACACCAAGTCATGCCCATGACTTTTGTGACCTGGCACGAAACCTATTTTTTCACTATAAGTACAATGTGCTATCATCAAAACAAGACAGATTGGGAATGAAATATTTTAAGGGTTTTGGGAGAATGAAGAGGGGCAGAACTCATAAACTTTGGAGATCTATGGAGGGATACGTTCTCCGATGTCATTTCAGAGGTGATGTTGATGTCGAAAAACTCGATTAAGCATTCTTTCATTATTTGTTGCTCTTTCTCTCTTAAGGATTTATTATGTTATCCTATATTTATTGTTTGAGTGTTGTGTGAGAATGTTTGAATGCTTTATTCAATTGTTTTATTTATTCCAAAATGGTTTTTAATCATTAGGGATAACATAACATATGTTAAACGACTCGAGCTTGTATGATTGTTACCTTGATTAATTTGTTTTCCTAATTCGTAATGCGACTTTCCAATTAAATCTAGAGAGCTTGTTCTAGCTTGTTCGATAGCTAGGTTTAATTAATAAGCTCATCTTAATTAAACACGACTAAGGGAAAACTAGGGTTAATAGAGTTTGCTGTTAACTTACGATTAATAGTTGCTAGGACAGGTATGAGAATAATAATTCAATGACTTATGTTTAATTATGTGTAGGCTGAGATTGAATCAATGATCTGGTCCTCATGTTGTTTCATTTAATTTGCTTTTGTGAGTTTAGTTTCATTTTATTTTCTTGTTTGAAGACCAAAACCCTCATAACCTAAACACTATTTATTTTCATAACAAAAGCTAACTGAATACTCACTATAGGATAGACTTAGACTTACCACTAGCTATAGTTTTAGGTCTAGTTATTTTGTGTAGGATTATGACAGGCTACATTAGAAGACCAATGTTACTTCTATGAACCAGCCTCATGCATGTACTAACAGCTACTTTCTGGAATGTCATTAGCTGGTCTTTGCAAGAAGCGCCATTAGTGGAGACCAACCCTATTTTTATGAAACCACCTCGTTTGCATATGCCTCCTCATGTCCCCATTGCAGAAGCTTATTCCTAAGCCATTAGCTTATATAGTTACAGTTTTAGCCTTCTCTAAGGCTCAGAAATTCATCACAAACAAGCAACTAAAACACGAAACCCAACTTGCAAACAATTCCCAACTACAAAAAAATGTGTCTTTAATACAAGTTTTTGGCTTATTCAAATCAAATTTGACTTAGGTGGTTCAATTTGATTAGTATCGTCGAGTCTTTTAGATTTTATATTTTTAAAACCAAAATTATAGAATTCTTAATTCTAAGTTTATACTATTTGAACTCTTTAAATTAATGGTAATCAGAACTAAATATGATTCTTAAGGTTTGTATTGTATTAATCTAAACTTTTTTTAGATTAAATTGAATCTAATTCAATCTTATATTAGGATTTTATTTCAATTCCTTTTTACAATCAATAAAAATTAAATAATTTAATCAAATTATAGAATCAAAGTAAGCACTAATACTGCTGTTGAGAAACTGAGCCTGGATCTGATCCTAACTATAGCAAAATAATAATGAAACTTTTTTGTATTTTAATTTGCCAAAAACCAAAATCACTTTAATTCTATAAAATGATTAACAATTAAATCACAATAAAGAATAAATCTAAATTCTAACCTCATTCTAGAGCTTCATCATATTCATGTTATATCCCTCGAGCCTTTTTCAAAAAATTTTATTTCAACCACCGTAGTCGCACAAATGTCTAGCCTCTAATGATATCAACAAAACAAGTTGAAAGAACTCTACAACTATTGCAGAGAGGGTTATGCAAGGAGTGCTAGCTCTATTATAACTTAAACCTATTTATAACAGGTTCTGAACAATTTAGTAATTTAAT
>JAOSBN010088270.1:0-12064 GCA_027563595.1 Erythroxylum suave | reverse complement strand
ATCAAGGAGCCAGGCTCAGTGGCTGTCATGGAAGAGAAATTGTCAAGCTCATCGGTCATCTTGCCAGCTCCCTCAATCCCGTCATCAACCCTTGCATCAACAGCAACTGCCCCAGTCCAAGTTGTCCACTACGAAAACGAAAACAAGGAACACTTGAACCTGTCGTTGGAAGAAGCGTTCTTCTTGTCATACGGCTTGGGAGTGTTGAATGTGTATTGCGAAGAATCGGATACCATTCTCTCTCCATCTTCTTTACTTTCGCTTTTCCGTCGACACTCGTATCAACCGACCCGATCAATCTCAATGGCCCAGCAACCCGACGACCCTTTCATGCTGTCATACGCAGTCTACCATCATTATCGGTCATTGGGATGGGTTGTACGGTCTGGTGTTAAGTTTTCTGTTGACTTCTTATTGTACAATCGCGGACCAGCATTTGCCCACGCTGAGTTCGCGATTGTCGTCTTACCAGCATACTCACACCCTTACTGGTCGGAAACAGCTGAACAAAGGAAGCACGTCATGACCAAGACACGGAAGAGCTGGGATTGGCTGCACGGTGTCAACCGAGTGCAAGCTCAAGTGCACAAGAGCCTGGTGCTCTGTTACGTTGAGGTGCCACCTCCACTCGCAAAGGCTGAGAAAGGTCAAGATCTCGACGTTGCAAAAGAATTGTCGAGGTACACAATTCGAGACGTTTCAGTGAAGCGCTGGACGCCAAACAGAACTAGAGACTAGAAGTCTCTCTCACTACCATACGGCAGTGAATGCAATTATGTAGATTATGAGATGACGAGACATGATGAATACATAGACGAGATCCTTCACATGCGGTCCTCCTCGGGCGCAGATGTGCTGATCATCGGAAAGTGGCTATCTTGGAGATATATGAATCGTTTTGGTGACGCTGGTCAATACCCACAACAATCATAGCAGCCACTCAATATCAATAGACGAGCGCGGCAGTCGCATGCCAGACTCGCCTTTTGTTATAGATACAATATTGAATTCAATGCGTGCAAGCGCAAATACTATCCATGTGCCGAAATTAGTAACAATTCAATCATTGCATACGCAGAACGCAAACAGTCCAAATTACTTGGGTTTTTCATGTCTATAATTGTCCTCACAGAATTGTACATACATACAAAAACTACTCTTCTCCTCTCCGATCTGCCTCTCCTGACTCATCTCTCCTCCCAAACATCATTCGCTGATTCACATTCCGCCACGGTCTCATCGCTTACAGCAACAAGACAGCAACACCGGCAACAGCCATGACGACAACGCCATAGACGTTCGCACCGGCAGTTGCTGCCGCACCCTTGTATGCAGCAATGTCGCTCCAGGTACCGTTCACCTTGCCGGAAGCGGTTGGCGCAGCTGCGGACTCCCAAGTGGCCCACGTGCCGGTGGCAGTGCTGTCAGGGACAGATGCAGTTCCCCAGGTCGCGGTGCCGTCAGCTGGAACCGAGGCGGTAGCCCAAGTGGCACAGGTGCTGGCGTCATCAACGGGAGTTGGGACGGATGCAGACGCCCAGGTAGCCCAGGTGCTTGCGGCGTCGGTGCCGGCTGGCACAGAGACTGTCGCCCAGGTGGTGGCACCGTCGGCCGGAACGTCAGCGGTGGCCCAGGTGTTGACTGGCTGTGGCTGCACGGTCACGCTGACGACGGGGTAGGTGGTCTTGTCGCCGACGGGGACGTTGAGCCAGGTAGACGACGGGTCCGAGCCGGTGGGGACATTGGCCCAGGCGGTCGTTGGGTCGGCTGGGACGTCGGCGGTTTCCCAGGTTGCTGTGGCGGTGGCTGGGTAGCTGGTCACGTAGATGGTGGTCTTGGTCGTGCTGTAAGGTGGTGCCCAGTGGGGGAAGATGTAGGTTGCTAGAAGGGTGATGTTAGTTTGAGAGTTTTTGGAGCGTCATGTGGGAATGCTTACAGGTGATGGTCTTGGTGATCCATTGGTCACCGCCGCTTGGGTAGAAGCCTGCACCTGGCTTGGTGGTGGTGCTACCGATTGGTTCCCATGCAGGAGTGCTTGAGGTGGTGGTCGTGGTCCAGGCGGTCCAGGTAGATGGATCGTAGGTGGTTGTGCTGCTCACGATTGGCTCCCAAGCTGCTGTGGTCGTGGTAGTGGTCGTGGCCGAGATGGGGTCCCAAACGACTGACGATGTACCTTCACCGCCTTCGTTCCAGGTGGTGGTGGTCGTAGAGGATGTGTCAGAAGTTGTCCAGGTGGTGGTCGTGGTGCTGGAGCTGCTGGTTGTAGTGGTTCCAGTGGTGGATGACTGACTTGGCGTGGTTGTGGTGGTAGTGGAAGCTGAAGTCGTCGTTGTCGAGCCTGAGGTAGTAGTACTGGTACTAGCAGAGGTGGTAGTAGTCGTAGTGGTGCTTACTACTTTGGTGGTCGTGGTTGTGGTCGTGGTGGTTGAGATAGGTTTTCCCGTTGTACTTGTAGTGGTTGTAGTAGGAACGGTAGTGGTGGTGGTAGTGCTCGAAGTTGTTGTAGTGGTAGTGGTAGGGGCGGTTGTTGAGATCGGCTTTGTGGTTGTCGTTGTGCTAGTGGTGGTGGGAGCGGTCGTTGAAATTGGCTTTGTGGTTGTAGTAGTGGTGGTTGTCGTTGTCGTGGTGGAGGTTGTAGAGATCGGTTTAGTAGTAGTTGTGGTTGTAGTAGAGGTGGTTGTGGTGGTCGTTGTGGTAATCGGCTTAGTGGTAGTTGTAGTCGTCGTAGGAGTAGTTGTAGTGGAAGTGGAGGTGGTCGTGGTAGTGGTAGTTGGCTTGGTAGTGGTCGTGGTGGTAGTGGTAGTGGTGGTCGTGGTGGTTGTGGTGGTTGGCTTAGTAGTCGTAGTGGTGGTGGTTGTGGTGGTGGTGGTTGGCTTAGTAGTGGTAGTGGTTGTGGTAGTAGTGGTCGTGGTTGTCGTTGAAGACCCCTCAGTGAAGATCTTGACATACTTGACCTTCCACTTGGCGTTGCTGAAAGCTGAAGGACGCTTAGCGACATACTCGGCGCAACTGCTGAAACCCGTCCTCGCTGCACAACCGGTGGAAGCCCACGTGGCGTCGCCCAAGTCACCGCAGAAGGTGGTGTCGAAGATGACATGGTGAGTATTGAAGTTGGCATCAGCGTTCAGGTTGTTTGGAGGGGCGAACTAATAGAGTCGTCAGCAAGAACCCTGTGAAGGCAATCTGGAACTTACGCTGGATCGAGGTTTTCCCCAGGTGGCTGGCTTAGGGGCACCGTTGGTAACGTCGGATGGGACAGAGCTATATGGCCAATACCAGATCTTGATGCGTTGAGATGTCCATTGCATAGCCCACACACCGCCAGTATATGCTGAGAAAGTTGCGGGGTCGTTGTCTACAAACTTGCATCCAGTGTAGTTGGGGTTGTTTGGGTCGGTTTTGACATTACAGTCAGTGCTTACTAGCGAAGCGCTATAGCTGTCGGTGTTGCCCTTGAGGTTGGAGGACTTTCCGGTGTCTAGTCAACTGTTAGAACATGAATACGGGCAGAAGATTTTCAACTTACGGAGCGACATCCAGTTGCCCGATTGAGCACTATAGGCTTGGGTCAGCAACAAATACCTGAGATTGATCTGAAGGCAGGAAATGCCATGGATACTATTTGGGGACGTTGCTTACTTTGCGCCCTCAATAATGTCGATTTCACCGTTGTTTGGCCAGTCAGGTCCCAGAGTCCAGAAGGCTGGCCATGTACCACAGATGCCGGCCGGCATCTGTTTGATGTCTGTGATGACCAAACCATGGGTGAAAGTATCCTTGCCCTCAATTCTGACAGACTTTCGACCATCGCCGTTGACTCCGGCGTACTTTTGGTTGTAGGTGGTGAGGGTAGTCGAACTATCAACGCTCATCACAGCGTAGTCGCCGTCGAAGCCGATCAAACCGTTGCTTTGAGCGTAGTTTCTATCGCCGTAAGTGACGTATCCGTTGGTCGGATCTGCCATGTTGAGAAAGTCGAAGGCATCGAAAAAGCCCGAGCCAGAATAGGTCTTGAAAGGAACATAGGACGGGTCGGCAGGCGAGGTATCGCGCTCGTAGAGCTGAGGGGCGGCGGAGGCGGAAGAAAAGAACGACAAAGCAGAAAGGAGTGTGGTGCTCGACCTCAGAAAGAGTGATGAGGAAGGCATTTTGCAAAAGAATGGACGGCCGAGGGCACGAGGAAAAGAATGACTGAAGCGACTTTGCTACGAAGGCAGAAACATGATGCAGAATGCAGAGCCTCCCCTACCTATATCTCGACGCGTACATCAAGATTGGACCTGGTGTGCGTATGGCGCAGCACCCCCTTAGAGCCATGAAGAACCTTTGAAGGTCAGCCAGAACCGTGGAGCGGCCGTGAAGTCCACCCTGTAGGATGAGAGAGGTCCGACGCCATCGCCCTCATCTCGTCTGGGAGGCGTGTAATTCCATGATGAGTGGGGATCAACATTTAGATGGATCTTCGAATGGCATGGCCCAGCGATGGTCTGTAGTGGGAGCGATGAGAGCTCAGTGGATCGCAACGGTGGTTTGTGATATCCGCGATGTGGTGTGGCTGAAAAGGAGGCATTCTAGGCGCCCGACGTGTGTGTCCTCCATCAAACACGCCATACCCGATGTAGACAAAGCGCCTCGACCTCTCACCTCCTAATTTCCACGTCCTGAAGAAAAACACAGGGCCAAAGGCTGAAGATTGCCAGCTGAGCGAAATCCTGGACTGCAGCCGACAGGGCCACCAGTGTCACCTCATCAAGCCTTACGAGCCATGGAAGAATCGGCATCGCCATGCGTTCGTCAAACTCCCTTGCTTAGCCGCATGCCATGGACCATCAACTGCCGCTAGATCAACATGGCACAGATTGCATGGGCATGGACGTATCGGGCCTGATAGTCAACACAAGTACAGCACCATCTACTCGGGTCCATTGTGCCACAACCACACACACTTCACCCTACGAGCTTTCTTTGGTCTGCCATATGGCGGTTGAATTGGGGTCACGGACCGTTTAGTTGGGGTGAGTCTTGCAGATGTATCGAGCCTTGTGCTTATGTGGGAGCAAAATGGAGAGATTTGCGCGCATCAATTCCAAGAGTTGCGGAATGGCCGCGAACAAGATGCCTTGAGATATGAGATTGGCAGCAGAAAGGAAGGACAGTCACCGGCCACAGGTGCGGCTGTGTCATGCTTCTTCTTTTCCGCGATCAAATCTTTCTTTGTCCCTGCTTGTTGCCCGAACAGAGGTCGGACTGACCTGGGCTGAGCCCATCGAGAGGACACTAGAGCAGAGAAAACATGTAATCTGCAGA
Source organism: Erythroxylum suave (assembly GCA_027563595.1). Lineage (NCBI taxonomy): Eukaryota > Viridiplantae > Streptophyta > Magnoliopsida > Malpighiales > Erythroxylaceae > Erythroxylum > Erythroxylum suave. Next base: position 6,757 of record JAOSBN010088270.1, on the reverse strand, counting down.
ACTCCGTACACGTCATGTCCCAGAACCAGGGGACTACCAATCTTCAGCCCTACTGCTTGGCAATCCGGCAAGCATCGTCACACAAGCACACGGAACAGTAGTGGATGATGCAGGTTGTCAGCCTAACAAAGAAAGGTGCATACACTCTGAGCACCGAAACACTTGAATTTGTGTGCCGTCTTCTCGCAGCAAAACACAAAGTACATGGTGGCGGCTTCAGTGACTGCTCGACAAACAGTTGGAGACGCGTTTGCACCATGACTAGTGTCGTCGCGTGCGCGCTTCCCCGCGTAACTTTTTGCCTCGCCGCATCGGAATCTCACAGGTCTGGTGTAAGTGCAATCCATCGTCAAGAGATGGTTGGTCATGGACAGCGAAAGCGACGACGTGACTGCGTCTCATATCGACAAAATCAGGGCCATTGTTTTTTCTGTAAGTCTGCGCTCCTGCACTGTCAACTATCAGCCACTGATTGCGCAATCCGCTGCACAGCCAGTGGCACATCCCGACACCCTGAACCATGCGACTAAGCCAGGAACGCGACAGTCCAAGTATGGCAACGATTGCCCGCCACCCGTCCCGACACGGAAGCGCGAAGCAGACTCAGGTCTGTCCAGCACAGTGCAAGATTCGCAATCCAACACCCACCCCGATGATGTCCACCAGGCACCACTAGCCTATTTGTCCTCCGATGTGCTCAAGAAGTTGCAAGCGATGGGGAGTCCGCCAGACTTTGCAAACGGCACCCAGTTGATATCGCAGGGAGTTTACGAATCCATCATCCAGAGAAACAAGAGCACACGACATGACCCTCAAACCACAAACACTGATACTCAGAGGTCGTTCGAGCTAGGTGACTCTGGTCACGTCGACATCATGTCGAGTTTTGTGACCAGGCGCGACCAACCGGAGGTAGCAGAAGAAAACGAAGAGCGAGAAGGTTCAGCAGACTCTGATCCAAGTGAATTCTCGCCCATGCCATCCCAGCTTCCACTGACCCAATTTCGAGAGTCGCAACGGTTCAAAACAACGCCTGCCGCAGGCGTGAAGAGAACGTACAATGGCGAGGTGGTAGACACTCCGGCACCTGTGAGGAATCCTCTGCTGAGAAGTGAACTACCAACTGCGAATGGAGTGCTGGAATTGAGTCAAGCATTCGCCGCAACCCAGGCACCATCATCACCGTTCTCAAATGGTCTACCGACTGGCCCAAGATCTGACCGGCCGTCTCCAAATCTGGAGATGCAGACTCGACCTGCTACAGCTACGTCCTCTTCGCCTCTCCTGCGTTTGATCCCGGATCACAAACGGGCAGCCACCGAGCCCGCCACGAGATATGTTCCCATGAAGTTATCACAGGTCGAAAGACAGCATCAAGAGAAGTTGGACATGCATGGAAGTCAAGACGTGAGCGGAGATCTAGAAGACGATTTCGACCAGGAAGACAGTGCAATGCTTCGAGCGCGTCGTCAACGAGACCGAAAACAGCAGGCTAGACAAGAGCTGAAGTCGCTCTCTTCGCCAATTCTACCACCAGACCGATCGCCTGCCTCATCACCACCCACAGTCGCTTTATCCAGTAAGAATGCAGGCCAAGATCCGAGCGATTCTCCTACAGCGTCGCCTACCATGACCTACGAACCAGATATGGAAGCTGTAGCACCGACAAGATTGAATGATTCGAAAGCGGAGCGACAAGACAATAATCCAACCAGCATTCATGGGTTAAATCAGGTACAGTTGATCAGGGACGTCGAAGAAAATGCAGCAGTACTCGTTCCCAAGACTGTGCGTAGACAGAGAATCAGCAGAGAAGGAGTGCGCTCGCAAGTCGATGCGAGTCCTACAGTACGAAACATTGAGCAAACATCCACTACGCCACTGGTCGGCGAAATGCACAGCTCAGAACCATTTCGGATTATGGATTCACAAGCTTCACAGGCCAGATCATATTTTCTCAAGCCAGCTAAGCCAAACGTTATCTCAAACTCCGACCATGTAGACACAGGAGATTCAACTTCGCAACCAGATACGCCTGACGTCCCAGATACTACAGGCACGAACGTCAGTCAAAGTTCACCGGTTCGTGATCGACTCAACAAAGTCTCACCTGACAAATTCTCGAGTCAAGGTGCTGGAAACGAAGGTCCCTCGGTGTCTACGCATCGAAATGATAGCGTTCCGGAAACCAGCTCCGATTTTCGCGCAGGCCTTACCACCAGTGAGCCAGCGCTTGTTCAGGATCTTGTGACCGAGAAAGGAAGTACATTGACCACTACAACTCGCTACGAGACAGCCCCAACGCAAGTCGAAACAAACCTCGCCACACAGTCATCGCAAAGGAGTAGTCCAATACGAACTACGCCTCCTGGTCGGAAGAGGAGACGGATGCTCGAGATCAGCGCCGAAGCTTCTCCTTTGAGATTACAGTCGCAACCAAGCTTTGATGCGGAAGCTGTCTTGCAGTTGGACGCTGATCAGCAAGCAGCCAGACTGTTGGAATCATCACCATACCGACAGCCACGTGCAACACGGACGCGAGCGAGCGCGAATCTCTCCCCCACTTTGGGTCATCATAGTGATGACATCGAACAACCGACTTCAGACATTACCATTGATACTCCAGGAGCCGATATCGCAGCCGCAGATGAAGAGTCACACCAGGACCAATCCGAGGTAGAGAACATGTCACCAGATGTTTCGCAGGATGTCATCAAACCTGGCAGACTTAATCGTTTACATCAATCGGCCAGACATCAACCAGTATCTGCAACCCTCCATGGACCGCCATTGAGCGTGAGGCAATCGATCTTTGACATACAGGCATCACCTGAAGGCAAGATCGTTCCACGTTTACAGCAAAGCACAAAACCAACGTCTACGAGAAGCAAAACTATGAAAAAGGTAGCAGATACTATACATGCGTCCAGAATGGAGAAAAGGTTAGCATCACGCACTGCGCAAAAGAACATACCCGTGGCGATTGATCATGGTATCGAACGAGTCCTTGAACTAAGAAATCCGAATGCAACTCTCACAGAAAGCGTCGAAGCAGACACTTACAGTTCTGTCGAGGCTGTGACCGCTCCCAGCATGGTTTTTGCATACTACAAAGGTGATCCAAGAGGTTACTATCCAGCTAGACTTCTGAGTAAATCAGATGGAAACACCTATCAAATACAGTGGGAAGGTTACGATCCCGAAAAGGTAGACGCATATGGGATTAAGGCATTAGACATACGCATCGGCGACGCTGTTAAAGTCCTAGCAGACGGCTATGCAAAAATTCCTTACATCGTTCGAGGCTTCAACAACAAAATCGCAGAAACACAAAACGTCATCACTGATATACGAGGCTACCAGACGCTTCTGATTGTCCCAAAGCATCGCAAAAGTCTCCCTGTCGGCACAACCGAGGAAAGCCGAGAGGTCGCAGTTGTTTCAATATATCTTGATGTCAATATGTGGGCACAATTGAAGTCAAGAGATCATAAAATGGAGCCTGTTACCAGCTCGATCATTACTTCAGGTGTTACGACTCCCCTTTTGCGACCATCAACCCCGAGCACTCCATCTTCCAGGGCTCGGCGTCAGACAGCACTTTTACCACCACAAGGTACATCACCGGTTCAAGGACTGTTCTCGAACATGGCCTTTGCAATATCTTATGATGACACCAACCAGAAGAACGCGTTGAGCAATCTGGTTCATTCGAACGGTGGAATGATCATTGCTGATTCATTTCATGAACTTTTGGACACGGACACGCTTCGACTAAGATCACAGTACACCAACCTCGGATTTACTGCTCTTCTGACTGATCGCCATTCGCGAAAGGAGAAGTATATGCAGGCTTTAGCGCTTGGTTTGCCCTGCCTTAGTGGCAAGTGGATTGAAACTTCCATCAGAAATGAAACTCTGATGGATTGGCAATTATATCTACTTCCTGCAGGCGAAAGTGCTGAACTAGACAATGCAACAAGATCTCGGGTATTGCCATCAGTCGATGCAAGCACAGTCAAGTTGAGCAGAATGCTCGAGTCGCGTGCTGACATCTTCAACAACAAAGACGTTCTTATGGTCGTTGGTCGAGGCAAAGCCGAGTTGAGACGTGCACCATACATGTTTCTAATCCAAGCTCTAGGAGCGAATCGCATACACAAAGTTCCAGATCTCAAAACTGCAAAAGATTTCCTCCACTCAGAACAAGAACGAAAATGCGAATGGGCGTTTGTTGATGACAAAGATCTTCGTCACATGAAAGCTATGCTTGACGAAGCTGAGATATCCAGCAAGGCACCCAGCCGCGCTAAAATGAAGTCGAATATTGCTCAATCGCATACTCAATCCCGCTGCAGAGTCGCAGGAAACGAGTTGATCCTTCAAAGCTTGATCTTAGGCAGGCTGCATGATGCGGAATGATGTTGTTATAGATTATTGTACCACCACAAGGATGACAAGATACCGCAGCTGTCTATAGACAGACGATGAATGCGTCACACGCAGAAACAGCAAGGATTGTGAAGTTCACTGTGTTGCTAGAACACAAAACAGAGACAGCAGATAGAGCTCTGAAGGGCCTGCAATGCAAGTACCTCATCATTGCTCACATCGATTTGTTTTCTATCTTTACCTTGTGAATTGCTACCCCCTGCCACGCCACATTCCGTTCCTTGCTCGGATACATGTCATGTTCGGGTTTATGTCGAGCTTGCGCATGCCAGAGTCTATGCCGCCAATGCTATCAAACCCTCTTTCACCAGAAGGCCCTGGACCGCCAGTCAACTAGCACAAACCGAATACTAAGTGTACGCCGCCAAACAACATCTTACATGGGTTCAAGGGTAGATTGTGTCAAACTGATGTTCTTGCATGCTCAGCCTGGCCCTATGTCGCCACACTTTGGATCTGCGGTCACTGACGGCTGAACACCAAGTCGTCGCAACATCGGCATCCGCTCATTCACTTGCCCGGTGTCCATATATGAGAACTGAGCTTTCAAGGAATATTTACCGATGAGGTGAGTTTTTCCGTAGCCACTCTCGTGACGCGTACCGTGGTCGCCATTGTGCATTCGAGGGATTTCCTGATCTTTGTTCATCGTCTCATGGTGTGCTTCCATCCTCACGGGCACCGCTCTGTCATCACATTGTGGTGCTTCCCTGATCACAGCAAGCCCTTCCTCGCAAGTTCAATCTTCCTCTCCATTTCTCCAGGTTTGAAGCCACCTCGACTAGCGCACACCGAGATTCCCTCTCCAAGTTCGACTTTGTCCTCGACGTCGGCGAAAGCACAGGGGCAGTGATGTGGCACGGCGACACAGGCCAGGGTGTCGGGGCATAGATAGTTGCTGCACGTTGCTGCATGTGTGGGTTAGCACATGGAAAAATGTAGAGGTGTGTGAGCGACTTACCACCTTCCCACGTCTGTCTGAACCAGGAAGAGTCGCTGGCGACGTTCTGTCTCTGCTGCTGCTGTTGCTGTTGGCCGCCAAAGAACTGATCGAAGAACTGGAATTGGGCCGATGCTGTCAAGGCGAACAGCAGAGCGGAGAGGAGAATGGTGAGCGTTTTTGGTATCATCGTGTCAGGTCCGATCGTTATGAGTCGAACCACTTCGTAGGCGACAGTTGTCCCAACAGCAGTGTCGTGATCGGTCAGAGTAGAAATGTCCTGACCACAGTAAACCACAACCCTCATCCTCCTAAAGCAGCTAGCGCAGATTTCTCCGACGAGGCTCTGAAACTTCCATCCACGCTCCAAATCTACGACGAAGCTCACGTCCGACCATCCCCATCACTCTCAACCACAGCACGTCGAGACGATGCTGCAACCAAGGTTACGCGGTCCGTCGACCACAATACGAGATGCAAATGCCACACTCAACACCCTGGCCGCGACACTGAACACCCTGACGCTATGTCCAAAACATTCACACCTCCGACCTCAAATCCCCATCACGTTCGTACGACACGCCTCGCACGCAGCTCAAGGCCGTGCCAACGGACCCAAAGACTCGGCCGGTCGACGACTCGGCGCGAAAAAGACAGCGTCAGAATACGTGATCCCGGGCAACATCATCTTCAAGCAACGAGGTAACACTCTTCATCCTTCCCACCACAGCAAACACTGACACAGCAGGCACGAAATGGTTCCCGGGCGAGAACGTCTCGATGGGCAAAGACCACACCATCTACGCGACCGAGTACGGGTACGTGCGATACTACAAGAACCCAGTCCTGCACGCGAAGAGGCGGTACATCGGAGTGGCGCTCGAGAAAGAAGGGCCAGGGAGCAAGCTGCCGACACCGCCCAACGCCCCGACCCGGAGACGGCTGGGCATGTACGCCAGCCCGATCAAGCAGCAGAGCGACGCGGATTTCCTGCAGGACCACCTGAGCAGTAACAGCAAAGGACCTCGAGAGAGCGGCGATGCAGAAGAGGTGAACCCGATACCGACACCTGTCCCGGCGGGCACGCCGAGAACGCCCGTCCTCAAAGCCGGGACGTTCTGGCCGACGAACTACGACATCGGCAAGGCGGCGGAGAAGAACCAGGACAAAGTCCGGGTGTTCGATCGTAAGGACCGATGGCTGGCGTGGAGGAAGAGATCGAAGAGGGTCAAGGAGAAGATGCTGGCGAGGGCGGCCAAGGCCAACCGGAAGACGAAGGGGAAGAAGACGAACAAGGGCGCGCCGAGGAAGTGAGCGTCTGCACAATTGATTAGGGCCAGAGGATTGGACGACTGTGTGGTTTGA
>JAOSBN010088169.1:0-12069 GCA_027563595.1 Erythroxylum suave | reverse complement strand
AAACGAAAAAGTATACACAATTCAACCCCCCTTCTTGTGTGTTGATTATCATTGTATTAAGTTGTGATTCACTTCATACTAGGCCAATAATCGATAGCTTCCGTGTTGGAAATGAAACACTCACACAAACAACTTCTTATTCAAACTCAAGAAAATATAACAAGAACACTCTCACTCACCCGATATAAAGGTGCTCATTTACCGATGGAACCGAGTGTTCCGTCGGTAAAGTAGGGTTCCATAATTAGCATCAACGACGGTCTGTCGACACTTACCGACGGAATATTCAATTCCGTCGATAAACGGCCAGGTCAATAGGCGGGAATAAATCAAATACCGACGGACAGAGAATTCTATCGATAAATCAGGGTAATCCAAAAGAATCCAAATCCATTGTGTCGATGTGTCCCGACGGAATTATGCTTCCGTCGGTGATTCAGAAATCGTTTACCAACTCTCTGATGGAATCATAAACTTTGTTGGTAAAAATGGTTATTTCATCTCATACTTATTCGATCGGTAACATAAACATTCATTCACCAACAAAAGCCAATTTCCGTCAGTACGTGGCTTTTCTCCATATGTCAACGACAGCAAACATCTTCCATCAGTGACGTTCGTCTTTCTTGGTTGTATTTACCGACGGTATATAGAATTCGGTTGGTATATATACCGACCATAAGCGTTCCATCGGCTCTTGTTCGTAGCCAAAAAATTACGCGAATTTTTAGCGCATTTTTCCCAATGGTAGTAGCGTTGTTGTCGCTATATTCTGTCGGAGATATTGTGCGATATAAAGGTACTCATTTACCGATGGAACCGAGTGTTCCGTCGATAAAATAGGGTTTCATAATTAGCATGAACGACGATTTACCGACACTTACCGATAGAATATTCAATTTCGTCTATAAACGGGCGGGATCAATAGGCGGGAATAACTGAAATACCGACGGACAGAGAATTCCGTCGGTAAATCAGGGTAATCTAGAAGAATCCAAATCTGTTGTGTCGATGTGTCCCGACGGAATTATGCTTCCGTCGGTGATTCAGAAATCATTTACCAACTCTCCTACGGAATCACAAACTCCGTTGGTAAAAAAGGTTATTTCATCTCATACTTACCGATGGTAAGTTGCTTTCGGTCGGTAACATAAACATTCATTCACCAACGGAAGCCAATTTCCGTCGGTACGTGGCTTTTCTCCATATGTCAATGACAGCAAACATCTTCCATCAGTGACATTCGTCTTTCTTGGATGTACTTACCGACGTTATACAGAATTCGGTCAGTATATATACCAACCATAAGCGTTCCATCGGCTCTTGTCCGTAGCCAAAAAATTGCGCGAACTTTTTGCGCATTTTTTTCGACAGTAGTAGCGTTGTCATCATTATATTCCGTCGGAGATATTGCGCGAAATTTTTCGCTCCATGTGTACCAACGGAAGCTATTTTTCCGTCGCTAAACCTACTTGTTTAGCGACGGAATATTACTTTCCATCGGTAAATAGCGTCGGAATGTTTTCTATCGGAAACATTCCACCGCTATTCTGTAATTTTCTTGTAGTGATTGCCTCGAAGTCCCAGCAATATTTGGAAGTGATCGCTCCATGTGTTCCTCTATAACAGTTAACACATACAAATTACTGTTGTGTATGATTAAGAATTCATTCATGTATACTAAATATGTATCATACATGTTCATGACAAATTCTCAGGTATATTTCCTTAATAAACTGATGTAAACATCAATTGTACTTCAAAAGTTCCAAAATTCATACATTTAATTTTCACAACCCATATCTCTCAATTCCAAATTCCAAAAATTACAAACTTTATACCAATATAAAGATAAGAGGATAAGTTACAACTTTGATGTAGACACCTTAGCCTAATATGGTCTACATCAATATAGTTTATCCAATATCAACATGATATGATTTTTCTCTCAGTAGTATTACAGCCTCAATCAGGACTCAATTTCCATCCGGATTTTGAAATGCTTAGAGACAGAATTAAACTTAGACTTCTTGAAGAAAGTTGTATCCGTATGAGTCTACTTTAATCTGAATGAAGAATCAACTCATTTAAAAATCTACAGATCAAGATATACTCAAAATACTAAAGTATGTTCATTGAAAATATTCCAGTTATGAAATTCCAGAATTGTTCATCATTTATGTCCCAGTTTAATCAATCAATCTCTCCAAAATGATTTCACATGGCTATAATTTTTGGTAAAGATGAAAAAAATGTGTTTCGAGTCTAATGGTTTAAGTCCCATGTCATTTGGAGGTCGGGAGAAAAAGATAAGACGAAAGATCAAAGGATGTTCAAAACCGTTCAAAGCTTTAGGGTCGCGATTGTGGACGACAGCTGAGTCGCGATCATACTAGGGCACGGTTGCTACTTCCTTCATTTATCATCAGAGTTGCGATCGTGCTAAGGCACGATCACGACTTTCTCTGCCTTTTAGCAAGATCGCAACCTACTGCGTTTTATTCTTTCTCTTTCATTCTTTATCGCCATTTTTAACCCACATCCAGATATTTTCAGACAATACTTCCCGCTAAACAAATTTTCCTCAATATCTTAAGTTTCTAATGACATCAAATTCATAACTTTTGGTCTAGTGTCGTGCAAGTTATAATAAAAAATCCACATACTATTTTTACACTTTGACAGAACACAATTTCATCTTCAAGCCAAATTTCCAAACTCTTAATGACATATTTCGAATTTGATTCCTTCATGAAAAATGTAGTTTTATGTCTCTAGTTTACTCTGAATAGAATTTCATCCAATTTGGATATTCACAGATCAAGTTATGCCCTAGATATAGACGTATATTCAGTAAAATTCTGCATATCTCATACTCCAACTCACTTCAAACTTTCATCTAGTTATTCATATCTCCAAATCTGCTTCTTCCATCACCACCAACACATGCATCAACACCATTTACGCATGCAGCAATCCACAAGCATGAAAATGTACTCCATTTACACACACATCTAGTTACAAACATTAAAACCTCAACAGAAATCATTTACACTATCATAACACTTACTTGATTAAGCTTCTCTCTCTTCAGCAAAATTCCAAAATTTTGAAGAGTAAACAAGAGATTTCAGTGTTGGATGAACAAGGGATTTAGTAACAATCAAAACCTCTAATGACAGAAGACTTCTCAAGGAATTGCAGAAACGTTTTTCCTAATGCCTAGGTGTCTCGTTTATGCTTTAACACATGTCTCCTTTGCATGTCTTCCTCTTGTCCACTAGATAAGCTACCGACTGCCTCTTAGTTATAGGTCCATATGTCATTCCATAATAGATCCATTTGTCACTCCATAATTTGTCTCTTAATTTCTTTATTTTTCTTAATCTAAATTACCTCAAATTTTCAATAGCTTTCCTAAATATCCTAAATGTCTCCAAAAATGCGGAATTTATTTTAATACACACCAATTTGATAATCCAAAATTCACACTTTTATCATATTAAAAAAATTTCACTTATACCCAGAAAAATGTCAATGAATGTATGTACAAATATTTGCATGTGTAAAAAATACATATGCACATATAAATGAATTCTCAAATATACAAAGCATACAATGCATCGAAATTCCTCAATATTCTAACCCCTAACATAGGGTGTTACAATTCTTCCCTCCTTAAGAAAATTTCGTCCTCGAAATTCATACCTGATCTGAATAATTGCGGATACTGAGCTTTCATGGTTTCTTCTGGTTCTCATGTTGCTTCTTCAAGTCCATGGTGTTGCCAAAGTACTTTTCCTAAAGGTATTTGCTAATTCCTTAGTTGTACTTCTCGAGCTACGATAGAGACTGGCCCTTCTTCATACGATAAATCCAGTCATACCTGGCCCTTCTTCATACGACAAATCCAGTCATACCTGAATTTCTTGCACTGGAATTTTATGTGCCACATCAGACTGGTATCTTCTTAGCATAGAAACGTGGAACACATCATATAGCTTGGCCAATTCTTCAGGAAGAGCCAACTGATAAGCTATTGGTCTAACTCTTTGAAGAATTTTGTCAGGGCCAATGTATCGTGGATTAAGTTTACCCTTGTTACCAAATCGAAGTATATTCTTCCACGATGACACTTTCAAGAACACCTCATCGCCTACCTGATACTCAATATCTCTCCTTTTTAGGTCAGCATAAGACTTCTGCCTATCACTGGCAGCTTCCAACCATTGTTGAATAATCTGAATCTTTTCTTCAGTATCTTTCACAATTTCAAGCCCGATAATCTTGTTTTCATTCAATTCAGTCCAACATATAGAAGTTCTACACTCCCTACCATACAGTGCTTCATAAGGCGCCATGTTGATGCTCGTCTGATAACTATTGTTGTAAGCAAACTCCGTCAGAGTCAGATAGTTATCCCAACTCCTGGGAAACTCTAACACACAACCCTGCACTTATCTTCCAATATCTATATAACTCATTCAGATTGTCCATCTGTTTGGGGATGGAAAGCAGTACTAAACTTAACTTAAATACCCAATGCTTTCTGTAAACTTTTCCAGAATCTCGAAGTAAATCGAGGATCACGATCATAAATAATCGACAACGGTACTCCATACAATCTTACTATCTTATTCACATATAAATTCGCGAGTCTATCCAAAGAATAGTCAGGACGAACAGGCAGAAAATGAGCAGATTCGGTAAATTTATCCACAATCACCTATACCGCACTATGCTTCCTTTTAGTAAGAGGAAGTCTAGTGACAAAATCCATGGTAATGTTATCCCATTTCCACTGAGGAATAGAAATAGTATGTGACAAACCAGATGGAACCTGGTGTTCAACTTTAACCTACTGACATGTCAAACATTTAGCTACATAATCCATAACATCCCGCTTCATACGTGACCACCAGTAATGCTGCTTCAGATCATGATACATCTTATTTCCACCAGGATGTATAGTAAATATTGTATTATGAGCCTCAAACAACAGCTTCGTCTTCAATTCATTATTGGCTGGCACACACAACCAATCTTTATAATACAATTCACCATATCCTTGCATAGAAAAATCAATCTGTTTACCTTCTTGAGTAGCCAAGATAAGTTGTTGTAACTTATCATCAACTCTCTAAGCATCATAAATTTCTTGTCTTAAGATAGGCCTTGCTTTCAACTAAGCTATTAAAGCTCCATCAGATACAAATTCCCATTCACTCAGCTTAAGTGATAACACTGAAATGGTCTTCCGACTCAAGGCATCTGCTATAACATTAGCCTTACCCAGATGATAATCCACAATACAATCATAGTCCTTGAATAGTTCCAACCAATGCCGTTGTCTCAGATTGAATTCTTTCTAAGTAAGCAAACAATTCAGACTCTTATGATATGTGAAAATTCTACACCTTTCATCATATAGGTCGTGCTGCTAGATTTTTTTAAGGTAAACACTATTGCTGCCAGTTCCAAATCATGAGTAGGATAATTCTGTTTATGAGTTTTTAGTTGCCTAGAGGCATAAGCAACTACCTTTCCTTCCTACATCAAAACACAACTCAAACTAGTTTTAGATGCATCACTAAACAAAACATGCTCCTTACCAGAAATAGGTTGGACCAATACAGGAGCCTTAGTAAGCATACTTTTCAGTTGGTCAAAACTACTCTGACATCTATCAGACCATTCGTACTTCACTCCTTTTTGTAACAGTTTAGTTAAAAGGGATGCTATCACTGAGAACCCCTTAACAAACTGACGGTAATAACTAGCTAGACCCAGAAAACTTCTCACTTCAATCATATTCCATGGTGGCTTCCAATTAACAATCGCTTCTATCTTACTAGGATTAACTCTAATTCCCTCAGAAGAAACAACATGCCCCAGAAATGATATCTCTTAAAGCCAAAAATCACACTTACTCAGCTTAGCATATAACTGTTTTTCTTGCAGGGTCTGTAATATAATTTAGAGATGTTCAATATGGTCCTGTTCATTCTTAGAATAAACCAAGATATTGTTTATAAACACCACAACAAACTGATCCAAATAAGGCCTGAACACTCTATTCATCAAATCCATAAATGCTACTGGAGCATTAACTAACCCGAATGGAATTATTAGGAATTCATAATGTCCATAACGAGTCCTAAATGCAATCTTCGGTACATCAACATCCTTTACCCGAAGCTGATAGTACCTTGATCGTAGATCTATCTTTGAAAACACTGCTGCATCTTTCAACTAATCAAATAAGTCTTCAATCCTTGGCAACAGATACTTATTCTTCACTGTGACTCTATTCAATTGTCTATAATTGATGCACATCCGTAGTGTGTCATCCTTCTTCTTAACAAACAACACTGGTGCTTCCCACCGTGACACACTAGGTCAAATAAACCCTTTATCTAGAAGCTCTTGTGACTACACCTTTAACTCCTTAAGTTCATTAGGAGCCATTCTGTCTAACCTCCTTTTTAGAATTAATTACAAAAGCTAGATATGTTTCACATCCCTTCCTGAGAAGCTTCCGAGCTTATATAGCAAATTCCACATTAGTTAAAGAACTAGTGCGAATGCCATGCAATACTATCTCAGACTGATTGGGTTTTCTAAATATAACTGCCCTAGTATTACAGTCAATTACTACCCGATGCTTAGATAACTAATCCATACCCAGAATCAAATCAAATTCATGAAAAGGTAATCTGATCAAATCTGCTACATAATTATTTCCTTGGATCATAATAGGACAATTCCTATACACCTGATTAATCGACACACTACTATTCAGAGGACTGGTCACATGCATTTCATACTCTAACTGATCTATAGGCACCTCCACATCAAACATTTCTCCAACACAGATATACGCATGAGTAGATCCAGGGTCAATCAATGTATACATTTCAGAATTAAAGAGAGAAATAATACCAGTAATGACTTCTGGTACATCCTGATCCTCACGACCTTTCAGTGCATAAGCTCGAGCCGAAGCAGAAGGCACAACTAGTTGATTCACAGTTTCTAAGGGGGAACCTGGATTAGGTCTATTCTGATTATATCCTTCTCAACCTCTGCCTCATCCTCTGTTCCCAGCAGATACATGAGGGACCTCCTTACTGGCTTGCGATGTCTGAGACTGTTTGAGAGGACAACTAGCTATCTGATGCTCAGTACTACCACAACAAAACCTGCATCCGTAGCCCTCCAAAAAACACCCCAATGATGTGTAGAGCAATGAGGGCACTCGAACCTCGGCCCCCAAAGGAATCCCTTCTAGAAACAGCCGATGAGGGAAAGTTTTGTAGCCTTCTCGAAGACCCGGATCCCTGAGTAACTTCTGGTGCAGAGGAAGTACCTTCCGGACTTCATTTAGCCGAGGATTGACCTCCTCTAACAACGTTGACTTCTTTCTCTCCTGACCATTTCCTATCTCTCTATTTTCATTACAACCTGTACTAGCTGATGGTAAATTACTTGCTGCAATAAAGTAAACGCTGCCAGATGCTTCTTGATGGAGTCATGCAAACCATCCTCAAACTAATGACATTAAAACTCCTCAGTAAGCACGGATTCAGGGGCATACTTACTAAGCCGGTTGAACTCCCGATCATACTTAGCAACTGATAAATTTCTTTATTTCAGACTCAGAAATTGCCTCAACTTATCCTTTCTATAAGCCTTCGTAATATATTTTGCTTGGAACTCTTGGATAAAGAAATTCCAAGTTAGACGCATGGGTAGCTGAGGACTCCTTAGAACGAACTTCCACCATTCATAAGCTGCTCCCTGCAGAAGGGAGACAACACAGTGCACCATCTGATCTGCTAAACAACCGATCTCATCCAACACTCTCTTCACCTTCTTTATCCAGAATTCAGCTCTCTTAGATTCCTCTAGAGATGTCTTAGTAAATTCCTCCACTCCATACTTCTGCAACTGATTAATTAGAGCCTTGGGTGCAGTCATACGATGAAACAACGTCATCATATCCTAAGACAGCTTAATCAAAGCCTCTCCCTAAGCTGGAGGAGGAGGAGGCACCTCAGCTTCACCTCGATTGATCCTAGGGTTCATATATTACTGGATGAGTTTGCTCCAGCTGATTGCTCTCAGCAACTTTGTCAACAACATTGCAAGATCCTTCCAACATTAATTCTATAGACAAAATATGGGATACCACATTAGGCCAAAACATAACTTGTACACTCAAATAAAAGGAATAGTTAAGCATTGGTTAAACCAAAATCGCCTAAACCATGCTCTGATACCAAAAAGGTGTGACGCCCAAACACTACCTAGGAAGATAGGTGGATGCCACACAAGACAGTACAAACAAACCAAAACATTTTACAAAAACATGGCATTCAAAAGTCTTCCATTAAAAGCAATTCAGAACAAACATACATCATATCGCATAAACTTAATACAAATTTTTTACAAAAACCAAAATCAGCTTGAAACATAGTTATTACAAAAACTTACAACAATTTGGAATAATACATTTTATAAACAAGCCAAAATATATTCAAAATACATTTTTATCAACACAAGACTCAGACTCCATTGGCCATTACGGTTAACTCGTCCCCGTCTTTATAATCCTCATCCTGAACCTACATGGGACAAATTCATTGTGCTAAGCATATAACTTAGTGAATAATAACTAATCTATATATAAAATGATAACTCATCATGCTGAATCATGTAATAGCATAAGCATGTATTAACAGGTTGGTTTAACAATAAAACAGACATAATGCATTTTAGAACAGATTTTATAGTTAACAGCGCTGAATATCATAAGAGGGTATAAACCCTTCAAAATCATAATACAATTTTGTTTATGTCATAATCAAACATATATCAGAACACAAAATCAGATGACTGCTAAGCCATTTACAGAAGCGGGTAACGGGACTTATATAGGAGAGACCGAAGTCTCGACACCAAAGTGTCATAGGAGAGACAGAAGTCTTGACACTGAAGTATCACAGGAGCAACTGTAGACCCTTCTAGGCATGCCTATTTACCCACAACTAGGACTCAATAGTTTTAAAACCAAAACAAAGTCATTTCAGACATTTCATGTGCAAAGCAAGTAGTTAATCATATTCACATGCAAGTAGCACTTCCAATGATATAAATATGTATCAAACACCTCGAACAATCATTGTCCAGAATTTAGAACACAATCAGCATAAACCAATTTCAACAAGCAGAACAAAGTAAGGTGTAACCATCTAGATTACTCACAAAAGCTCCTTTATTGCTTATTGTCTCGAAGTCCCAGCAATATCTGGAAGTGGTCACTTTATGCATTTTAACACATATATAAATTACTATTGTGTATGATTAAGCATTCATTCATGTATACTGAATATGTATGATGCAAGTTCATGACAAATTCTCGGGTATATTTCCTTACTAAACTGATGTAAACATCAATTGTACTTCAAAAGTTCCAAAATTCATACATCCAATTTGTACACCCATAGCTCTCAATTCCAAAATCAAAAAATTATAAACTTTATACCAATATAAAGATAAGAGAATAAGCTACAACTTTGATGTAGATACCTTAGCCTAATTTGGTCTACATCAATATAGTTTATTCGATATTAACAGGATATGATTTTTGTCTTGGTAATACTACAGCCTTAGTTAAGACTCAATTTCGAGCCAGATTTTGAAATGCTTAGAGACAGAATTAAACTTATACTTCTTCAAGAAAGTTGAAGACGTATGACTTTACTTTGATCTGAATAAAGAATCAACTCATTTAAAAATCTACAGATCAAAATATATGTGAAATACCGAAGCACGTTCAATGAAAATATTCCAGTTATAAAATTCCAGAATTGCTCATCATTTCCATCCCAGTTTAATCAATCAATCTCTACGATTCAAATGGCTATATTATTTTTTTGTAGATGGACAATAATGTGTTTCGAGTCTAATGGTTTAAGTCCCATGCCATTTGGAGGTCAGGGGAAAAAGATATGGATGAAAGATCAAAGGATGTTCAAAACCATTCAAAGCTTCAAGGCTGCAATCGTTCACGATCGCAACTTCCGTCTTTTAACAGCCGAGTTATGATCGTGCTAAGGCAAGATCGCTACTTCCTTCATTTATCATCAGACTCACAATTGTGCTGAGACAGATCACGACTTCCTCTGCCTTTTAACATCAGCATAATTGCGACCTGTTGAGTTTTAGAAATGTGGTAGATTTATCTGATCCTTAGATATTAGATTCAGGAGCCACTAACCATGTTTGCAATTCTTTACAGGGGTTCCAGCAAAGGAAAAGACTACTTAAAGGCTAGTTTCAAGTCAAGATAATAGATAGATCCTACGTTTCAATAGAATTAGTGGGAGTAGTTATCTTGGATTTTCCTAGTGGTTATAGGTTATATTTGGAGCATGTTTATTACATACCAATGATTGTAAGGAACATGATTTCTATTTTTTGTCTAATAAAATCTAGTTATCCTTATATTTTGAAAATTTTGTTTCAATATATGAGAATATTTGTAATGCGATAATTAAATAGGGATTGTTCTTTATAGAACCTATGACAAGCTCACTAAACACCATAGAGTTGATAAAACCAAGACAATCCAATGTCTCTAGCATTATTTCAAAATATTTATGGAACTTAAGAATAGGTCATATCAATCAGAAAAGACTTAATAGGTTAGTAAAGGATAGGATCCTTATGGGCTTGGATAATGATCCATTACCCACCTATGAATCTTGTATTGAAGGAAAAATGACTAAGGCATCATTTCCTTCTAAAGGAAACATATTTGAATCCACATTGGACCTGATACATACTGATATGAATGGGCCCATGAACGTACAAGCTAAAGGAGGTTATGAGTACTTCATAACCTTTATAGAAGATTACCCAAGACATGGCTATTTGTATTTGATGCATAAAAGGAGTGAATCCTTTGAAAAGTTCAATGAATTCAAAGCCAAAGATGAGAAGTAGTTAGGCAAGCTATTAAACAACTTTGATCGGATCGAGGTTGTGAGTACTTAGCTAGAGAGTTCCAGCAATATTTAATTGACAATGGAATTGTTTCCAATTTGTCAACTCCTGGAACACCTCAACAGAATGGTGTAGCTGAGAGGAGAAATAAGACTCTATTGGAAATGGTAAGATCAATGATGTCCTACGTTAGCCTTCCAGAATCATTCCACGGATATGCCATACAAACGGCAACATATTTTCTTAACTTTGCTCCATCCAAATCGGTGCCTAAAACACCTAAGGAATTGTGGATTGGCCGAGTGCCTTCATTGTAGCACTTAAGGAATTGGGGCTGCCCAGCCCATGTTCTAAGGCCTGAATCCACAAAGATGAAACCAAGGTCAGAAGTATGTTTGTTTGTAGGATATCCTACAGGAACTTAAGGGTACTATTTTTACAGTTCTTAGTATAGGAAGGTATCTGTGTCAACAAATACAACCTTTCTAAAGGAAGAGTTTATGAGAAATCACAAAGGAAGAAGTGAAGTAGTACTCAAAGAGTTAGCTATTTCATCCAAACCAAGAGTTGATTTGGATATAGCAAAACAAGATGTCGAAATGGATTCAAGAGTCGAACTGGAAGAGCAACCTGAACATCAAGTTATGCCTAGACATAGTGGAGGGGTTATGAGATAGCCGGAAAGGTATCTAGGTCTAGGAGAAGGCATTATAGCCATCTCAAACTAAGAAAAAATGGATCCCATTACTTATAAACAGGCTATTAATGATGTTGAAGCAGAAAAATAGCTCAAGGCAATGGAATTGGAAATAGATTTCATATATACTAACGAAGTCTGGATCCTCCTAGATCTACCACTAGGTGTAAAAGCCATAGGGTGTAAATGGATCTACAAAAGGAAAAGAGGATCAGATGGAAAGGTAGAGACCTTTAAAGTTAGATTGGTAGCTAAGGGCTATACTCAAAAAGAGGGTATAGACTCTGAGGAGACTTTTTCTCCAGTTGCCATGCTTAAGTCCATCAGAATTCTTTTGGCCATAATAACCTATTTCGATTATG
>JAOSBN010088108.1:0-12072 GCA_027563595.1 Erythroxylum suave | reverse complement strand
AGCTAAACATATTGAGAAACTTGATACTAAGGTTGATGAACTAGGTGATGCAGTGGGTGATCTTCATGAGGAAATAATACTTCTATATGTTTCTATAGAAGAAGACCTCAAGATGATCCACATTGACATTCAAAAAATGTATTCTAAAATTTTGAAACATTTAAAATGAACGATCTTTTTGATTAATAACAAATAGGGGAGAACATGAGAATAGTAGAGAGGAGAATTAGAATTTGAAAATTTTGTTTATCATTATATATCTTGTTTTTTTCATCTGAATATTGTTTTATTATAATATTATGATTATTTGTTATCATCAAAATAGGGGAGATTGTTAAGTCAAGAAGACTTCACTTCTTCTATTGATTTTGACAAAAGTCAAATAATAATAATAATAGAAGTGTGTGAACTGTTTTGATAAATTTATTAAGTGTGCAGATAAATGTAAGTGGCACAAATCATCAAATCTAGATAATACTTAAGTAAAAGTTGAATAAGATGAAGTGTCCAAGATGGGTTATACAAAGTGATTAAGTCTAAGACACCAGAAGAAGCATATAAGATGATGTAATTAAAGAAAGTACGAGAACGTCAGTTAATTGGAGTTGGTTACAAGACTCAACTAATAACAAACTTTAGAAGATTCTACAAGCAGATTTCTCAAGAAGACCATTGGAGATTTAGATTATAAATATTAGTTCAAGTCGTAAAAGCATCAACATATAGACAAACACATGCAACAAAAAGAGAGGAGAACTCTAAATGTACAAAAAATACTTAGAGAAATTCTGTGCTCAAGTGCTTATGCTCTGAAAAATATTCTGAAAGAAAAGAAAGAAAGAAAGAGACTAAAAACATCTGTAACGTGAGTGTGAAAGCTCAAAACAATATCCTTTCGAGTAAAAGGAAGGCTAGAGACTGAAGAGGCTAAGAAAGCAGATAAAGAATGCTTTAGGATTTTTAGAAGTTTCGAGGCCTTTGTTTAGAAAGAAAGTGGAAAAGCAATAAAAACTCTCCGCACAGATTATGGTGGTGAACACTGCTCAAAAGAATTTAAGGTTTTTTGTGAAGCTTAAGGAATTCGTAGAGAGCTTACAACCGCTTATACACCACAGCAGAATGGGTTATTAGAAAGGAAAAACAGAACCATCCTCAATATAGAGAGATGCTTGCTAGCTAGGCGAGGACGTTCCTTGAGCATCTTCTTCTCTCTTTTTCTTCTATTAGTTTATTTGCCTGCTAGTTAATACTTGTAACGTTAAAGGAAATAGTGAAATCTCAAAAAAACATTAAGGACTGGACATAGCCCAAGGTTAAGGGTGAACCGGTATAAATCGCGGTGTCATATTTCCTAACCCTTATCTCTTTAATTTTGTTGTTGTTATGAGAATAGATATTAATTTCCGTTGTTGCATTACTCATCAAATTAAGTGCGTTGTTTTGTAATTGTCCGAATTTGTCAAGAAAATCAAGAAGATTTTAAAGATTAATATCTTAGACGATTTAACACAATTCAATCCCCCTTGTTGTTTATTTTACATATTATACGTGATTTCTATATTAACAAGTGATTTACTTCAAAGCCTATCTTATCCAATATCCCAAACATCCCAAGGAATGTCGACAAGTAAACTAATCGAGGTTGAAATCATTTGATCATTAAGGACGTCAACTTAACGATCCAAGACTCAACTTCTCGACCAAAGACTTTTAACACTCGTACTCGACTTCTAAGGCTCATAAACTTTTGAAAATGAAAATAACACTTTTGAAAATATAAAACAAGACTCTAATACCAATTTAATTGTCACGACCCGATACCATATTGTGCCTATGATAACCACTGCATACCCGAGCTAAGGACACTCACAGTATCCTTAATCCGACTGTGCAAGGCTAACCAAAATTTTTGTTGAAAAAATTTGGGCAGAACAACAGCTGTATTTTAAAAATCCCAAGCCTGAAAATAATTTTAAACACACTTCCATATTCACACCAAAAATTTTACCGCAACTTCAGGACTTTAAAGTCCACTCAAAGCAAACTCAACAACAGTATCAAAGTTCATACATAAGGTCTTTTACAACGATAAAATAGTCAAGAGTTAAATTTATAAAATTATAGAGCATATCTACAAAACCAATATAATAAAATGGTAAAACAGTTAATGAGCCACTATGCAACTAAAGTACCAAAAAAAAACTACCCATATGTAGTAATATCCTAAAACTATCAAAAGACCACACGATCTACTCATAACTTCAAGCTTACTAAATTAACTTGCATGGTTGGAAAGCAGAAGGGGATGAGTACACTGTGTACTTAGTGAGCAAGAAAAACATATGTCATGAATAGAACATGATACACACCAAGACGGTATAGATAACCCATAAGATGAACATACAACACATAGAAGCACAAAGGTCTAGTCTATGACTCAACGCATACTAGTTAGGAACCATATAAGCCTAACTTATTAATTTACTCATCCGGTGAACATAGGTTCCAATTCCAATACACAAAAGCATAACATCATCACATGTACAAATCAAATCTCCTCAGGAAAACAAATATCATGGTAAGCCAAAACAATCATGTATGACACCACCAAACTAACGTGCACACCCACCGATCCTCGGTGTTAGCTCGACTTCATCTGCAGTGAGTCCGGGCTATAGTCGATAAGAGCATCATGACCCTAGGTGATAACCTCATATGTGTCTAGACCTTAGGTGTGAAATCACCCACAAGTCCCGTAGAAAGGTGTCGATACGGGGACTTGACTTTTATGTACTAACGTCAAGGGTATAAGGGTCGCTAAATCAATTGTGTCCAACACACGATTGACCAATTGTTTCCCCAACAATCACGAAAATTCATATACACACTTTGAATGCTAAAATCAAGTAAGGGACCATGCCTTTATTTATCATTCTAACCGATAAAATGGAACGATGCCAAGGCTCTAAGCCAAAAGGGGATACATGCATGCAACATACATGATTTGATTATGCATATGAAAATTCCCAAAACATTTTCTTATGAAATAAAAGCCAATTTTTGTGCTTCAAATGCATAATTGTTCAAAACAATGTCATTTCATAATTACATAAGCGTATTATTATCCATTTAAGATTCAATTCTACTAAGCATTGCCCTTAGTTATGTGAAATTACTATCATACCTCCAAACTTTTCCTAAATTTGCAATTAATCTCAAAATTTGAGAATGACCAAAAATTTTATTTTCATTTTGGTCCTCGGACTTTTGAAAATTAAAATTAATACCCTTGACTTTATAAAATTTCATATTGGTCCTCCAAAATTTGAAAATTTTCATTTAAGTCCTTTAATTTTCAACAATTTGCAAGTAGGCCCTTACGTGCATCAACTTTTCCAATTGAGCTTTCTAAGTGTCCGATAAATTTATAAATCATGTCTAATCACGTCTAAGGCATTAGAACACATTTAATTTGATATGGTCATGTCCATCCAATGGACTCAATTTTTCACACTTAAAAGCTTATATATCGGAAATCTGTAAATATAGCACAGTACAAAAAGTTCAGAGAGTTCGGCGTTACACTTTAACTTTCAAACAGAGGGAAATAAAGCATTCAAATGCAATCAAAAGCTAAAGGATATCAAGAGTTAAAGCTTCACAATTTGATGGATTCAATTCAAACTTTTTCAAAGTAAATGAAATTAAACAAGCATAGTGGTTACTAAGGAACTATGGAGTTCTTTAAAAGTGGGACCTTATTAGAGGAGCTAACAGAACCAATATTTCCCTAATTATTAAAACTCTAAATCCCTTTAACCTATCTATTCAAGTGCATCTAATATAGTAATATTATTTATAAGACAATATCAAAGATTCTTTCCTCTAGGCTACATCAAATCTTGAAGGAGCTCATCAATCATAAGTTAAAAAGATTTCATTAACAAAAAATGAATAAGGGAAAATGTGGTCACCATTAAGAGCTTCTCGAGAATTAAACTACTAGAAAAAGATCAAGATTTGTGTCTTAAAAATGGAATTTTTAAAAGCATTTAATATAATCAATTGGGAATTCACCTTTGGTTCATTAGCAATATAGGGTTATCCATCTTAATTCACAAATTAGATTAAGTAATGCATCACTATGACTTTTTATAACATAATCCTTAATAGGGAAATAACCACCATATTTAAAGGTTTTTAAGGTATTAGGTAAAGATCTGTATTCCCTTTTCTCTTTATGCTATGGATTGAGGTCCTATCCAAGTTGATATTTAACAATATCCAAAGGAATGGTCACTTCTAATACCATTATACGTGTTATAATATAAAGCTCCTCAACCTATCAATTTTAGATGATTTGTTACTCCTCAGTGGCTATAACTTAGAATCTATTAAAATTTTGTCTAACTTATTGAATATGTTCAATAGATTCTCAGGTTTGGCTGTCAAAGAACATGTGTGACTTCTACTTCTTAGCAAGAACATCATACTTAATAGATCAACTCTTTTAGCTATGAGAATTTAGGCAAGAACACCCACGATTCAAGTATCTAAGCATCCCTATCACCACCAAAGGCTTACATATAAGGATTGTTAACATTGTTAGAACAAGGCTCACCAAAGATTAAATAATTGAAAAAAATGATTCTTAACTTATATCGGTATGCTACAACTAATGAACTCTATAATCAATAGCTTGAATGTGTATATATTAGGATCCCATCTTCTTTGCCGAAATATCTACTTAAGCTAGCTTTATTTGCATAATGAATTATAAAAATATACCTCAATCGATGAATTAAACCCATACCGATTTACGATGACACATACAATCAAACCACAAACATAAACCCAAACAATCCAAGTAGTTCACCTAGTAATAAACAAAACGCACTCATCTCAATTGATGATTAAATGTGCGATGGAGACGCCAAACAATGTCACAGAACAAAACACAAATGCAGACCAATGACACAGAAGGGACTGAATCACGCGAAGGAATAAGATGCAGAAGGGAATCGAAGTAGTAAAACGAAGCAAAATGTGGGATGGATAGTTGGCAAATAACCTACGGCAGAAGAGAAAAAAAAGGCTAAGATAGTTGAAGAAAATAAAAGAGAAAACGAGGGGGAGATGCATCGTGTAGATTAGATGCTTAACAAAAACAACATCATTTGGTGTTAAACCAAATAATGTCATTTTTTGATTTATTAAAAATGTCAATGTCAAAGCCAACTACAATGTTTAGATTTTAATTTTATCAATTTATGATGGAAACGAGTCTTATCGGTTTATATACTGACAAAAATGTATATTTTGTTGCTATATTTTGACGAAAAATTTGTCGCGATAATTTCTCTCTATCTTTATCGACGAAAAATTTGTCAATTTACTAATCGTCATTAATTTTTCGTCGGTAATTACCTACAGTATTTGTTCCATCGGTAATGTTCCATTAGTAATTTATATTTTTCTTGTAGTGCAATTTCATAGTGTTAACAATAAAGTGACAGTAGAATGACTTAATTCCTAAAAAAAGACACCAATACTTTTGTCATTTTCAAATGGGAAACCGATCATATTTGAGGTCAAATATGAATGCTATTTATATTTGCGGATTTGAAATCCATAGGATATGAAGAAAATGATTCGTTTCTGATGGTCTAGTTTTGAATGGTAGACTTTTAAATATGGCAACATGAATAGACCAGTTCAAGATCCGTTTTTCCTTTCCTATTTCTAAAGAAGAGAGTTTAATAGGCTCTTATATGTGCACTTTTATACTTGATAAACTAAATATGAGTTTAAAGGACTCACACTACAACAAAAAGAGCTTTAGACAACAGACAAAAGCATAAAATGAGTACAATTATTGTTTCCTTTTTATTTAGGCAACAAAATTTATACCGTTAAATAAATTAGTGCTATTATAAGTGTGAAGTAAGAAAAAAATTTATTAGACAAAAAAGAATAATGTTGCTTAAATTTTGACTAATCAGCAAGACAATTTCAAACTATAAAGACAATGTTCAATAAATATTGCAACAATTTAAATCTTCATATAAAGACAATGTTCAATAAATATTGCAACAATTTAAATCTTCATAAGGCAATAAAGTAATTTTTTTGGACAATAATTTGTAACAAAAAAAGTAACAATTTGTTCTTTCGTTACCTATAATATGCTAATGTAAAAGCAAACTCTTGTCATTAAGTATGCAATATCCATGTTTACATTAAAAGTAATATACAAATATTAATGTATATCTTAATTGCATACGTAATATCAAATATAAATGACTAAAAGCCTACATTTAGATATACTATATAGTCTATAAAGACTCATAAAATCTAACCTTTAACATATTCAAAATACAAAAGAAAAAATAAACTAACTAAAATATTCACCTACGTTATCTTCCTCTATTTCATATGAATTATAAGTGAATTAATCTAAAGACTAAACAAAACCAATGTGTATGAGCACTCCAAAATCCTTTACCAAGTACCTCCTTATTCACTCATATTCATCACCTTCCTACTAACTACTTTATTGTGACTTCATTTTAATGAAAACAATAATATAATTTGAAAGTTAATAGCACAATGATTCAATTCTTTTTATGAACAAATTCAAAAGGCATGAATATCAACAATTAATCTCAACAAAAAAGATAACAAGATAATGTACAATAAAAGTCAATTAAGGAAACCTTGTTACTTGATATATATGCATAGTTTAAAGGAATAGAAGATTCCTTTCTTAACTGACTAAGTGCAATCAATTTACAAAACATTTCTATGTTAGTGGGATTTAATTGTCATTCTTTGTCAATAGGCTTGTGATGTATTCTAACGCAATAGTGGTAAACAAGAAGATAAAGTAGACTTGATGTATAGTAAAGAAAAATTTGAAGTTGTTTATGCATATTAAATTTTCCCAATTCCTACTAAGGATTTATGACCAACCTCGACCAAGTTTCATGTTTGTGAAATTCTTCCACCATAATACATGAGAAGAGCTAGAAAAAAATGAGCAAAGAAGTAGGAGAGGAATAAAAAGCTACTCAGAAAGGACTTAAGATGTCATGAAAAATATGTAACCAATATGGTCACAATTCAAGAACATGTTCTAATAGAATACATGTTAGTCAAACCAACCAACTAACATAAAATACAACATAGCCAAAAGAGAAAAAGAAGAAGAAACCAACTTTTTTTTGTATATGATGTAAATTGAGACTAGTTATTCATATTTACGAAGCTCATTTTGGCTAACTATTTTTCATTTATGATGTTTATTCTGGATATCTATTTTTGTGAGTGGATCTTATTTGGAAGATGAATTTTAGAGTATATATACGCTTTAAAGAATTTAGATATATGCATTGGATGAAAATTATAGCTCTTGTTTTGGCTTATTTTGCTCATGTAGTCAGCTTAGGTTATCTACACTGGACACAAGTTATCCATTGTTAGTTTTCTTTATGAGAGAGGTAATTTTTTAACTTGTTAATGATTTTTCCATAATTTTCAATCTTAATTTCTATATGCTTATGGTTGTTTGTCCATATATGGTGATAAAGATATCATTTACTATTGCTTTGTTTTTAAATTTATGTTGCAAGTTAGTAATTAAACTATCAATAACTTGGTATAATGTAAATTATGCCATTAAGTAGACATAAATAATGCATCCTCTCCTAAAAGGATGATAAATTCAAAGGAGAAGAACTATTTAGTAATTTCCAAATAAGATAATACTAATACATTAATGTAAAAAAATATTTGTACATAAAAGAATTAATATTAACTCATACATTAATACAGTGAATGTATTTCTTATAACAAGTAAATTAATAAATAACACTTAACAATTATAATAAAAATGATCTAACTATAAATCAAAAACCTTCTAAACAATAAGTGATCTTATTCATTCTTTAAATTGTTATTCATCTTTCAAAGCTTATTAATTACACATGTACTTCTTCTTACGAATTTTTTGTCATATCACACAAAGTAATCACATTCTTGTTTACTTTCCAAATAACATGTATCATACAAATGTAGTAATCCATCAATATAAAACCTAATTTAAAAAATAAATCTATGTTTAAATTTAACTCTAAATTGGGTACATCCATAGGATCGCATTCCTTGGTCGAAATTAGTCTAAGGAGTTGTTACAAGTGTTAGCAATCGATAATCACAATAATGTAAGTGATTTTCAATTTGGTTGGCTATTCTACTAGACGAACTTATCATTTTCATTTCTTTAACTGCAAGAATAAGTGAATACAATAACAACAACAATAATTAGTGAAAGTCATACTTATACGCGAAAACTGGGGAAGTTCAGTAGTATATGTGATAGTGATTTCTTTTCCTTATCAACCTATATCGATAACACTTGACAACATACTAAAGATTTTTTACTCTTGATACCATTTCATATTATGCCATTAGTACTCTTTGTTAAGTCAAGAAGACTTCACTTCTTCTATTGATTTTGATTAAATTCAAATAATAACAATAATAGAATTGTGTGAATTATTTTGATGAGTTTATTAAGTGCGCAGATATGAAGACATAAAATGATGCATAGTCGTAAGATGATGTGAAGTCATAAGATGATGTGCAGACATAAGACGATACACAGTTACGAAGTCATAAGATGATGCACAGACATAAGACGATGCACAATCATAAGACGATACAAAGTCGTAAGACGATGCATAGTCGTAAGACGATAAAAAGTCATAAGACTATGCGCAGACATAAGATGATGCGAAGCCATAAGACGAGACGCAGACATAAGACGATGCACAGTCATAAGACGATGCGAAGTCATAAGAAGATGAGCAAACATAAGATGATACAAAGTCATAAGACAATGTAAAGATAAAAGACAAAGCATACAAATCAAATCGAGATGATATAATCTACAATGACGGTTAGTTAGTTGGAGGTGGTTACAGGACTCAACTAACAACAGATCTCTGAAGATTCTACAAACGGTTTTTTTCAAGAAGACCATTGGCGAATTAGACTATAAATATCAGTGTAATCATGGACAAAATAACTTTTACTAATCTTTCACTGTACAAAAATATCCTGAGTGAAAAGAAGAAGGACAGAGATCAAAAACACCTGTAACATGAGTTTAGAAAAGTTTAAACAATATCTTTTCTAGTGAAAGGAAGGCTAGAGCCTAAAGAAGCTAAGATAGTAGATAAAGAATACTTTATGAAAGAGACCTGAAGAGGCTCTAAAAGAGAAGAAATAATACTTGTAAAATTGAAGAGATAGTGAAATCTCAGTTAAACTCTAATGACTGGACGTAGCCTAAAGGTTAAGGGTGAACTAGTATAAATCATGGTGTCATATTCTCTAACCCTTATCTCTTTAATTTTTGTAGCTAGAAGAAACAGATATTATTTCTATCATTGTATTACTTAAAAAAATTAAGTTCGTTGTTTTGCAATCGTTTGAGTTTTCAAGAAAATCAAGAAGTTTATAAAGATAACTATCTTAGACTATTTTACACAATTCAACCCCCCTTCTTGTATATTTTACATGTCATAAGTGATTTCTATATTAACAAGGGATTTATTTCAGTTGGTGTCAGAGCACAACTTTCCAAGAAACACTGTTACAAAGTGAAAATAAAGATCCATGGCTGAAGCACATATTTTGATAGCTGAAGGCGCCTTCATCCCAAGACCCCCTACATTCAACGGTTAACGCTATCATTATTAGAATGACAGGTTGCGGCTCTTTATAGAATCCGCTCACATTTATCTTTGGGATATTATTGAAAGTGGTCCATATGTTCCAACAGACTACGAAGGGAAAAGCATGTCTCGTGAACAATGGTCAACTGATCAGAAAGCTTGTGTTTAATTAAACTCAAAGGCCAAGTTCTTTTTAAGTTGTGCTCTAAACAGAGGTGAATATAATAAGGTTTATAGTTGTAAATCTGCAAAGGAAATGTGGGACACATTAGCCATTGCACATAAAGGCACAAACTAGGTGAAAGAATCCAAGATTGGTATTCTTGTTCATCAGTATGAGCTGTTTAAAATGAAAGATGATGAGTCTATTGATCAAATGTTTGGATGATTCCAAACAATTATTAATGGACTTAAAGCTTTGGGGAGAATCTATAATAATCAAGACTACGTTAGAAAGATTCTCAGAAGTCTTCCAAAAAGATGGAGACCTAAAGTAATAGTAATACAATAGGCTAAGGATTTAAGTAAGCTAAAACTAGATGAATTGTTTGGTTCACTGAAAATTCATGAAGTAGAGCTTGATGTAGAAGATAAACCCAGAAGGGATAAATCTATTGTATTAAAGGTTGGTCAGAAGAATCAAAAGATGCAGAAAAATAGAAGTACATCTTCAAAAGCATTAACGATTGAAGAAATCAAGACTGATGATGCCAGTGAATCTGATCAAGATTTAAGTGAGAATGAAGATGAACGATCTATCATTTCGATAAAAATTAGAAGCACGTGGAAAAAGAAAAAGGGAAATAAAGACTCCTCATTCAAAAGGATTAGCAAGGACGATTCGAAGAATGATAAAAGCTCTATCGTCTACTATTAGTGTAATAAACCAAGACATTACAAGTCTGAATGCCCCTTGCTTAAAAGAAAACAAAAGAAGAGTTAAGAAAACAAAAAGAGCATAAGAGAAATATGGGACGATCTGGATTTGTCTAAATCTGAATCCAGTTCAGATTCATCAGAATAAGCAAATATATGCTTGGTAGCTGAAGGTGAAAGCAATGATAAGGTAATCTCTGACTTTAATGATCTTCGGCATTCTTATTTAGAATTATTACAAGATACACATGCTATTTTAAAACAATATAGATTGTCAAAAAAGAAGTGTGTTGAAAATTCTAAGAAAAAAAAGCTATTAGAAGAAGAAAATGTCTGCCCTAAGAAATAAGTAGACGATATGAAAAAGAAAGTAACTGTAGATAGATCTGAGGAGATTAATCAGTTAACACAAAGGATTAATAGTCTTTCAACAGATTTATCAAAATTTACAGAGTGCACAAAAAGGATGAATGATATTATTAGAAGTTATAGACATCTAGATGATAAGAAGTGGTCTAGGATTTTCTGGAAGAAATATTACTCATAATCATAATGTTCTTCTCAATAGGAAGTTTGTTCCTGATAGAGGGAAAAAGAAACAGAATTTTTATTATTATTCTAAGAATAATTATAAGACTAACCCTAAAAACCCTAAGAAAATATGGGTACCTAAGAAGGATATAGTATATACTGTAGATCTCCTTACTTGGAGAAAACAAACACCATCAATGGTACTTGGATAGTGGCTGCTCGCGACACATGACAGGTAGAAGGTCTGTGTTCCTAGACCTCCAACTTAAGCATGGAGGATCCATAACTTTTGGAGACAACTAGCAGGGAAAATTTATTAGTATTGATAAAATTAGTAAAGATTCCTTTTCATTTATTGATAATGTTCTGCTAGTTGATGATTTAAAGCATAATTTAATCAGTATAAGTCAATTATATGATTCTGGTTTTGAAGTATCCTTTAATCAAAATTCTTGTTTAGTTAAAAACAAGGACAGGACCATATTCTTATATGCCAAAAGATGAAACAATCTCTATAAAATTAAGTGACGCGATTTGAAAAGTCAAAATATTTCATGTCTTATATCAAAAGATGATGAAAAACTAATATTGTGAGAGTTATCAAAAAGGAAAACAAGTTAAAGCATCCTTTTTCATTTAAGGACATTGTAACTTCGTCTAGACCACTAGACCTGTTACATATAGACTTGTTTGGACCTACTAGAATAGTAAGTGTAACACCCCACTCCCACACGACCCAAACCCGACATCGATGGTGAGGACCCGAACCCGACATCGATGGTGAGGTCCGAATCCGCGCCCCGTGAGGGTGGCATGTTAATTTCACTTACACAATCTGATCTCATTTCAAAAAAATTCTTTAATTGAAACGAGGCACACTCATTTGCGGAAATCAATAATAAAATTGATTCAAATTGGGCCCACT
>JAOSBN010088078.1:0-12074 GCA_027563595.1 Erythroxylum suave | reverse complement strand
TTTCTTTAGAGCCAAGAATCTCACTAGTTGGTGAAGATTCAAGGTAAGTCGATTTTAATCTCTTGGAGTTTTGAAGGTTTTTTTAGTTCAAAGAGCTTGCGGAATGTATGTGTTTAAGTATTTTAGGGTTAATTTCATGCTTTTGTTCTATGGGTTCTCAAATTTGAATTTCTATTAAATGAGAACTTGGTTTGTTATAGGAAACCAAGCAAGCCTGATCCAAGGAGAAGAGGAAAGACAACAGTGAATGATGATTGCCAAGAGATATTAGGTGGGTAAAGTATTTATGGTTATTGTGTAACTGGGCAAATTCTTGCCTATATGTGCTTATGTGTTTTGTATGAAATTGTTATGTTTAAAAAAATTTGTGAATATTTGAAATTGCATGATGCATTGTTATTATGTTATACCTTGAAAAAGGTTATAATATTTGGAATCGAATGAAAAGAAGAAAAAGCATGAAAACATAAGAAAAAATGATAAAATGAAAGAAGCACGAGAGTGCAAATTTGTGATTGGTTAAATTGAGCATAAATTTGATTGTGTTTGGGTGAGAGTGGAACCGTTTCATAGCCACGCACACGTTGACGTAAAGCCTTCTCCCGGCTACCTGCTTGTGGCCCATGAGATCTGAAAATGGACTCGTTTTGTTCATGGAGTAAACTTCAATTTTTCTGTTTTGTTCACAAAACCCTCGAGCCAATTGTGTGTGCATTTGCTCTTTAACATGATAAGTTTTGATAAGGTTGAGTGTTGTGCTTTGCTGTTAAATTATATTCAATATGATCGATGAGATGATGTATTGAGTTTTGAATTATGAAAGTATATACATATATATGTTGGACTGTGCGGCTCGTTGCTAATGGCTATAAGTATTTTAGCCACTGAGCTGTGTAGGTCAACCACCAATTTTCCCTCCTCGGGTGCAAATTGAGAAGATCAGTGATCCTTGCAAGGCATTCGGACTCCAAGATAGACATAAGACTTTTGTACTAAGTTAGTGATTTTGGATAGCTTATAAGCATGTCAAACATGAGTATCTTTTGTATTTTATATCAAGTTGATGTGTATGTCGAAATGTAACAAACTTTGACTTTGTTTAAAAATGAGAAAGTGAAATTGAATTCCTATCTAAGTATGATTCTTTTTTTTTTTAAGATTTGGGAGAATGAATTGTATATGGGTAAAATCTTATCTGTTGAATTTGCCAATGTTGTTAGCATTAGAATAGTATGTTAAATTGGAGAGACTGTGTTCAGACACAAAGGAAATTAGAGAGGAACAGTATCGTCCATGATGACGTCCCACACAGACGCAAAGAAAGACAGACGCAAAGGAAAATAGAAATGAAAGGAATCGTCTGTGATGATGTAATACATAGACGCAAATAGGAGACAGACGTAAGGGAAAACACAGACGAAAGGAATCGTTTATGATGACATCATACATAGACGCAAATAAGAGACAGGCGCAAAGGACAATACAGACAAAAGGAATCGTCTATGATGACATCATACGTAGATGCAAAGAAAGGCAGAGAAAAGAAAGCCAGATGATAAAAAGGCAGACGCAAAGAAAGGTAGGCGCAAGACAAAAGACAAACGATAAAACATAGACAATTGGAGGTCAAACCCAGATGATAAGAAGTCAAACAAAGACAATAGGAAGTTAAACACAGACGAAGCAAAACATAGACGATAAGTTAGTCAAACCTAAACGATAGGCCAATTACAGACGATGGGCCAAACGTAAGAAGAAGTTAGGAAGGTTTGCTAATTGACCCAAAGCATGTAAACATGCAAATTGTGGACTCACCAACGCTATCCTTTGACATATTTAGGTTTGAATTGAGATGAGCCTAAAAGGGGTTAGTTATGAATTCAAGTGGTTGTACAAAATGTTGGATCTTCGAAATACGATAGTCAGGCTCTGAAAATGGGGTTCGACATTTTGACAAGGTAGATTGGGTGAGAAATCTGATAACTTAAGTAGGAGTTCCCAACCTTGGATCAAGCATTCAGAGACAAAAAGGAGGCAAGTACATTATGGAGCATATCAATAGCTCTACCTATAAAGAGGTGTTTCTACCTTCTGGAATAGTAGAGAGCAAGACTGACTGTTTTAACTTTGCATTACTATGTATACTTGCATGAATATGTGTTTTGGTTAAGATGTACATAGCTGTTTGGGTAGTTTTGTGGGAAGTTTGCTTCATTACTTGTAGATTTCCTCTTATCTATAGAAGAGGCTTTTCATTTTGTGATTGACAGAGAATTTCCTCTTGGGCATTCTCTTGCATTCTAAATAACCTTTTTGATCTTTATTTAATTTTATTGATTTACCAAAAAAAAAGAATACTTATAGTGCCTTGACAGTGTTGATGTTGGTGATGATGTTTAGAAACACTTTCTACCATAAAATTCTAACAATTCACTCCGTAAAAAATAAAAATAAGATAGTAGAAATAAAAAAAGTACTACCAAAATAAACTAAAAATAAAATAGACTATCTTTTATGTTTTAAATTGCCTCCCAAGTAACATTTAGTTAATGTCATTATCTTGATGTAATCTTCCTTCCACACATAAACAAGGACAATTATAATTGCCTTGCATTCACCTATGTCACATAATTTTGTTTCATAGCCTGTAAATAAGCTACATATTTCAAGATAATAATAAGGACATAATTAATCAAATTAAGAAAACTTTGTAAGTTCAGTAATTTCCTTTTCGATAAAAACTGTTAATAAAATTAAGATCATGAAACTCCCTAAATCGCCTATCGAATCCAATAGTTTGCCCTGTAAGAGGGTGAACTGCTCCAGTTCTTCTTTAATCACCCTCATACCCTCTTCTTCTACTATTTCTTCAACAGAGACTTCCATATATTCTTCAAATTCAATCTTCGTTATCATTTGTTCTTCTTCCTTTACTGTTTCTTGTTTTTGTACAGAGACTTCTTTATAAGTTTCAAATTGCTTATCTATCGTTATTTATTCTTCTTCATCTCTCCCCTTAATGATTTGACTATACCAATTCTCATGAATGGGTTACACTCCTTCGGATTCTTTAATATCTTATTCGTATTGAATTTCACTTATTCAACACCAATTCAAAAGACGAGGTTGTCTCCATCGATTTCTACCAAAGCTCTTCTAGTGTTTAAAATGGTATGCAAAGAATTATTGGACAATATTGATCATCTTCAAATTTTAGCACTACAAAATCGACAGGAATGATAAACTTGTCCACTTTTATAAGGACATACTCCACCACACCAAATGGTTTCTTTATTTATTAATTTGCCAATCGAATAAGCATAAAACTTGGCTTCACATCGCTTAGCCCCATTTTCATTAAAATCGACAAAGGCATAAGATTAATATTCGCACCTAAGTCACATAAACATTTCAAAATCTCTAAATTACTAACTACACGAGGTATCATAAAACTCCCTAGATCCTTTAACTGTGAGGGCATTTGGTTATAAGCAAGGAGTTGTAACTTTCTATTATAGCTACTGTTTGATTATCTTCCCAAGTCTGCTAGCTTGATAATATGTCCTTGAGAAACTTTTTGTACATGGGTATGCTTTTCAAAACTTCTACAAAGGGTGAGGTAATTTGCACTTTGTTAACTTTTCTACGAACTTTGCAAATTGTTTATCAAATGCATTATTCTAAAGTCTTTATAGGAATGGTATTTTTGGGGGTAAAGCGAAGCAAGAATGTAAGGACGGTCTTTTTTCTTTTCTTCAACCTTTTTCATCCACTCTTGGTCCTCTACAAGGTAGGGTTTAGCTTGTCCTTTTGTTCTTCTTGCTCTTTCCCAATCCTAAGTGTGATAGCCTTAAATTACTCTCCTAGATTTACTTTTATATTTCTTAGAAAGCCTTCCACACTTCTCGTACATAATTCATTGGAAAGCTGGCCTAGTTAAACCTTTAAAATATTAATAAAAGAGGCTAGAGCCTTCAATACTTGCTCAAAATTTCCTTTCAGACTCTTGAGCTTGTCCAATTTTAAATCCCATGAATTGCACTGGTCGTGTTGAAATCCTACGAGGTCTTAATTTCCCATTTAAGTCCCTACGTTATTAGACCAAAAGAAATTTGGGTCGTTCCACGACCCAATATTGTATGCTTTCTAATAAACATCATTAGCTCCTTGACTAACTTTTGCTCCCATGAAGTTGAATTATTGCATGTTGTTGTTTTGCACTAGGAAGTAATTAGTTATGATATGGCTCTCTCATTCATATGGATCACATCCTTACTAAATTGCTTTAAATAGAGAGAAAGGTTATCAGGTTATTCAATTACTTGGTGAGGTTGTTGATCTTAGCCTATAGTGTTATCACCAGATGGTTGTGAATTGTATGATCGTTTAGGGTTTAATTTATTATGTATTTAGTGTGAATTTGAGTATTAAGTGTGCATTTAGGGTTTAATTATGTTAGTTTGCCTATTTAAGTGTTTTTATGGGTTAGAACAAGTCTTTGAGCTTAGATGTTATATTTTTAAGGTACCTTGATGTGTGTATTAGTTTTTCAAAGTAAACAGTGAGAAACGGAGAAGATGTGAAGAGTTTCGGGCTAAAGACATAACTCATGATCATGGCACTATAGGCTACGATAGTGACAAAGAGGAATGAGCTAGCAGCAGCTAGGCCAAGATCATGCACTTAGGTCACGATCATGATAGAGAGAGTTCAACCAGGCCCTGATCAGGACAGATAGTTTAGGAACTAGGCACGATTGTGACAGGCCAGGCCACAATCATGTCTTGCATCGGGCTTACAGAAAAACTCAAGTTTCCCAAGATTTTTTAATCGTTTCAACCCCAATGTTAACCTAAAGCATCCAAAGTATAAATACATCATTATATGATAGACGCAGCAACTTGGAGAGTCAGAAAGAGAGAGCACTCAGGTTAGCCAATTCCGAAAAAATCTAGAGAGAAATCAAGAGATTGAGGAAAGAGACAGAGGAAGAGAGACATGAGAAAAAGCTTGATGCAATGTGCTTCCCAGAACACATGGTTTCCTTCTGTCACTGATTTTGCAACTCCGTTATCGACATATTTTTCATTTATTTTAATTTTATTCATTTATAGAATTGAAATAGATGCTGAGAATAGGTTGTTCGAATGTTAAGTTTGTGTTTATACTCACCTTTGGGTTTTGATTTTTGAGAATAATAAAGTTTGGTTGATTGTGGTTTTATTGATATAATTTCTGCTCTTAATAACTTGGCAATAGACCGAGAGGGTGAGCTGAGTGAAAATAGTTAAGAGCTAGGTGAATTAATAGGTGAAGAATTAAATCAAACTGATAAAATCATGTAACGAGAGGTCGAACATAGGTTCCCCGAAGGTTAGTAGACAATTTTAGAATTAATTTAAGTTTTAGGTCAATTGTGAATTCAGAGATCACAATTCCATACTTTGAATTAGGCATTATCAATTAGGGTTAAAAATCATAACTCGAGAGATTAACTCACCCTAGGACCCTCTAGACCCATTAAGTCGATAATTGCACAGTTGATTAGGTTTTTGTTAATTTCGAATCCAAATCCCCTTTCTCTCACTCTGTAGTTTCTAGGTTAGTTTAGGATTGGTTTACGTGATTTGTTACGTTGTTTAGATTTCTACAATTCAATTCTAAAAATTAATTGTTTAATATATTTAATTTTTGCGTTAGTTTATTTTATCTTGGATTATTTCAATTGTAGTACGATCATAGATTGTAGGACTAAATTAGGCTTCTTTATAAGATTGACACCATAGTTACTATGCGAGCAATCGATGCACTTATGAAATTAACCAAGGTTAACAAATAGTCAAACTTAGCATATGTAACCTTGCGGTTAACTTCTTGGTGTCGGTGCAGGGTAGTTGATAGTTTAGTTCTTTAATCTAAGGCTTCTCACCATTGTTTGTTTTTGGTTAAAAAAAAGGAGTTTGGGGTATAACATAGAGATGCACTAAGATATCTTAAAATGAGAATTGAGGCATATAAAGAGCTAAATGCCAAGGAGAAATGGAAAGAACAATGATGGAGAATGTGTATTATAGGGAGTAAAGGACTCTTACAGATTTCAATGAGCCCCAATTTAGTTTGGAAAATCATCATCTTTATATGAACCTGTACACTTTAGGGTGGTATCTATTGGTTTGATAATGTAAGGACTTATTTAGGACGTTAAGACTTAGTTGAATTTCAATACGATGAATCCATTTCATGGGATTCCAAGCTAGACAAAATCATAGATAAGCTCACAGATATGGAAGAGAACAAGAAGAGATTGGAAAAGAAGTTTGAGCAAGTAATAGAAGATCATGCAGCCTCTATTCACAATTTAGAGGTTCAAATAGGCCAATTTTCTAGGGAATTTTGTAAACAAAATGTGGAAAATTGTCTGCATAATATGGAAATAAAGTCATTAAAGTCATATCAGGCTACCACAATTAGGAATAGGGTAGAGAGAGAAGAACCACTAGACCACCGTGCTAAACCCCAACTCATTGGTGACCAAGAGATAATGAAAATGTATGAGGAAAAGAATATCAACCCTCCTTACTATCAACTAGTCCTAGATATACCACATGTGAAAATAAAAAAATCTTAGGTAGATGTCCATACAAAGAACCCTATCCATTAGATAGATGATGATCAAGAGACATTCAATATGAATGATGTATTTAAAAATCCAAAGGTTAGTAGCTCATTCAAGATAATTGATGTGTTCAAATCTTCTAAAGAACAAGAGGATGAAGAACAGATGACGATAACCATAAAGTTTGAAGAAAATATAAAAGTATTTGTTCAGGAAGCAGAAGAACCAGAGGAGACGAAGGTGATTAAGGAAGAAGGAGAGCAACTCACCATCGTACAAGACAAACTATTGGATTTAATGGAAGATTTAGGGACTTTTGTTATTCCTTGTTATATTGACATTTCACTTAAGAAAAGGACATTATTGAAATTAATTGGTTTTCATAATGTTATCTATATTGTTCTTTTGATTATTTTGTAATCTATAGCTTACTTAGAAGCAACAAAACTGAAGTGGAGCAAACAGGGTAGAGACAAGCCACTCGTACGTAATTCGGGCTAAGTATCCAAGGATAGAGCATCGAGTTATCGACATTAAAAGAAGTACTGCATGGGAGGCAACCCATTATAAAAAAAAGTTTCCTTGTGTCGTTGTTTATTTTTGTTAAAACGTTTGAAATTTTGTAGTTAGGTTTATTTTTATTTTTTCTTCCGAATAAGAGCAAGATGGAATATTATTTTGGGATAAATTGGATGCAATCTCTGAAACCAATAGAACACTTGTGGAGATTGTGCAGACACAACGACGCCAGAATCAGGATATCCAATGGATCCATCGATATTTCAAGTCTCAAGGCGTTCAATTGCCACCTTCAACACCATCACCACCTCCATCCCTATAGGATTTATGCCTAACCCAATTGTTTTAATTTTTTCTTTCCTAAATTAGCCTTTAGTTTTATTTTTTATTGTTAATGTTCATTATTTTTTGTTTATTTTAATTCTGTCTTTTCCTTTCTTTATGTGTTTGTGTCTTTTCTTCTCACATTGAGGACAATGTGTTGTTCAAGTATGAGAAGGATTTTGTGTTTCGCCCTTTTATGTGATTTTGCACATTGTATGATAGTTATTAGGTTATGTTGTGTGAATCGTTTGAATGTGTCAATGGCTTAGAAGGATAGAAATTTATTTAATTTTGACCATAGTCTGTTAGGTTGTGAAAAAGCATTAGCTCATAAAATTAGTGAATTATGGTTTTTGAGATAAATATACAGCTGAATTAGGACTTAATGTAAATTTAACACCATCTAGAGACTTAGTGTAAATTTAGCACCATCAAGATTGTCACATTAATTCATGATTTGAGGCCCTTCAACTTAACTAGCTGTATTAGTATTTTTCATGAAAACGAATAGCTAGAACAACAAGGTAGGCAATAATTGTTTTATATTAAAAATATTTTTTCTTTATGTTTAATAAATTACTATTTTGCTGACCTTCGGGTTATTAATAGAGTTAGTAGCTAGTTGAAAAAATGATGTAGCCGAGCAACCAGATCGACACGCATCACAAACGTGAGCCTTCACGTCAAAAGGCTATAATAACGTTTCAACCAAGCTGTATGAACATGACTTAGTTGAGTAACTAGATCGACATTCATTACCAATATTTGACTCCATATATAAAGACTAAGTCAGTTGTCAACAAAAAAGAGTGGTTTTCTTTAATAAAAACCTACCAGACATGTAAATATCTTGACTTTTCATGACAATGTACTTAGGAACAGTTAAAAAGTCGCATGGATCAAAGACTTGTTAATGTCTGTATACAACTAAAAAGGGTAAATGAATTAACACTTAGATCTTGATTAATTTGTATATCTAGCTCAAACCCTTAGACGTAGATATTGCCTGTTAATGATTATAAACAACTTGTCAGATTGTGTTCAAGATTAAATTTATTTCACGATGTTTAAGCCAACGCCTTATTATTAAAGTACATGTTTTATGTTGTTATGTGTTGTGCTTTGTTGTCTTGAGGATAAGTAAACATTTAAGTATATTGACATTGATAGTTGCTAATTGCATGATGTTTTAGGGTATGTATTTAATGTGAATTTTAGTGTTGAGTCTGCATTTTTGGTTTAGTTATGTTAGTTTGTGTGTTTAAGTGTTTTTATGGGTTAATATGAGTCTCTAAGCTTAAATGTTATATTTTTAAGGTACCTTGATATGTGTGTTAGTTCTTTAAGGTAAACGGTGAAGAACGAAGAAGGCCACGATAGAAACCATACAACCAAGCCACGATTGTGTACATTAGGCCACGATAATAACAGAAAGGTTTAGGTGTTGGCCATAATCATGGCAGCAAGGGCCATGCTCTTATCCTGCGTCAGGCTGATAAAAAAACTCGAGTTTTGCAAGATTTTTTAAACCATTTTGACCCTAACTTTAACTGAGAGCATCCAAAACATAAATATATCATTATAGGATAGATGCAGGAGCCTAGAAAGTATGAAAGAGAGAGCACTCACATTAGCAAATTCTGAAAAAACCTAAAGAGAAATCAAGAGATTGAGGAGGGAGATAAAGGAAGAGAGACACGGAGATGAAGTTTGACATGACGTACTTCCTGAAACAGGTGGTTTCCTGCGGTCTCCACCTCCACAACACTGTTCTCAACATATTTTCCATTTATTTCAAATTTGTTAATTTATAGAATTGAAATAGTTTTTGAGAATAGGTTGTGTTGAATGTTGAGTTTGTGTTTATACTCACCTTTGGGTTTTGATTTTTAAGATTAATAAAGATTGATTGATTGTGTTTTTATTGATTTAATTGTAATTTAATTTATGCTCTTAATAACTAGGCAATGGACTGAGAGGGTGAGCTAAGAGAAAATAATCAATTTAGGCTAATGAGAGTTTGGTGAATTGATAGGTGAAGAATTAAATCAAACCTGGTAGAATCATGTAACTAGAGATCGAACATAGGTTCCCGATAGGTTATTAGGGAATTTTAGAACTAATTTAGGTTTTGGGTCAATTGAAAATTGAGGGATAGTAATTATATAATTTGAATTAGGGATTATCAATTAGGGTTAACAATTATAACTCTAGAGAGAGTAATTCACCCTAGGACCATCTAGATCCATTAAGTCGATAATTGCATAATTGATTAGGATTTTGTTAATTTCGAATCAAAATCTCCTTTCTCTCACTAGGTAATTTCTAAGTTGGTTTGGGATTGGTTTGTGTGATTTTTTACCTTGTTTAGATTTTTGCAATTCAATTCTCGAAATTAATTGTTTGATAGATTTAATTTTTGCATTAGTTTATTTTATATTAAATTATTTCAATTTTAGTACGACCTTAGATTTTAGGACTAGATTAGGCTTCCTCGTGGGATCGACACCTTAGGCACTATGTGAATGACCGTTGCACTTGTAGAATTTACCAAGGTTAATAAATAGTAAAACTTAGTATGTGTAACCTTGCGGTCATTACTGAATTTGCAACAATCATTCCTATGGGATCTTGGAAGGTTAACTACCGTCTGCTTCATATTGATGTCCAAAAATAACTATTCTTTGTCCTTTCTTCAAACAAATTGCGTCTCAATTGCACTACTAGTCATATAACTCCTTGATGATAGGTATTAAACCCTAGCCTTTAGAAGCCCATAATGGTCCTTTGGTCTCTGTGATGTACTTCACCCACCATCATTCTTTCTATATCTTCTTTGTGTTTAACTCTTCAGATTCCTCATTCTTTCCTTGTGATGTCTAAATTGATGTGTTCTCTACTTTGCATCCAAATTTCTTCTCTTTTTTCGTTTTTCTCACTTCTTGGGATTGGGCACCTGAATCATATAAGAAAAGGTAACAATTACTTAAATTAAAGGATTTCAAATAGTCCTAATGTTAAAATTTGTTAAGAAATTTTATAGATAGTAACTTGTTAAGTAAGTCCTATATGTAAAAACACTCTCAATATTTGCAATTATATGGCTAGTAACTTGTAGTGTTGAAAGGTTTTGATCTTACAAGGAATTTGTAACATACCACTCTCATAGCATATATGCCCAAACTTATCCACGGATAGTAGAGAATATAATCTACATAAATAGTATGTTAGAATAATCACGTTAAATAAAAGGCATCATATATACCACAAGCATTTCAAATGATCAATTCTTCCCATTTAATTCATAAAAAATAATCTTACATTGTATTATTACCATTCATATTCCATGTATATACATTACATAACATTTGAGAGTTTAATAATCCATACAAAATGTTCAACATAAAATAGGATGCTATCTGAAAACATTTTAATCTAGACACCTCAAATATCAGGTAACCAGACCTTTGAGCTATTGTTATCCCCAAAATGCAAGTACTAGACTTCTACTATATAACCTTAGTAGCTAGAACCTAAAAATCAACATTTGCAATTTTAATGAGTTTGTGAACTCAGGGAGTAAACCATCATTGATGTGTTCACTTAACTCATAACACTAAAATAAATTTCATAATTCAATTCAACAAATATATTACAAAATATAGTATCAAATAACACATCATATTTTGTCATATTTCAACAATTACTGTATACCAACGTTGCGTATCACTATTTTAAAACAATTTAATAAATCATCACAATCATTTATATGATACATGTATAATTGCTTATGCCAATGAGCATGTGATTTTTTTATTTTTCTTTATTGTGATCGAGTGCCTAATAACCCAATTTACTACTCCGTACTTTTTGTGGATACCTAACTCATTGTTATTTGAGTATGTGGCCCTCTGTGCGCAATCCTGATCTTAAAACTCTTTTTCTCACATTGGCCACTCTGGTCACAACTCCTTTAACTAATCATGCATTTCAATGAAATGAGATGCATTAATTCACATGTTATGCTTTTAGTACCTTTCATTTAATGTGCTCATGTCATATATCAAATTCTTTATATCTAGGTCTGACATTCATCATCCAATTGTTCATACATTCCACATTACACGTATAATTCAATAGAAGCATGTATAACTGAGTTTGCATATCTAGGTTAACTCACAGTACGCTTTAAAAAAATTATTGCCTTGATGATTTGGCAATGTCTAAGTATTGGTGATCAACTTGTGTCTATAGTCAAGTAATAAACATATAGTTCACAATCATTAATTTGTTCAATCATATCAATATACACTCATGCACATGTATTTGTGTCATGTTCAATGAATGCTCAATTCACCTTTCTAGGTATGTATTCTTATTTACAAGTCTTGACCGTTCAATTATTGTAGTTTGTATATTACCAC
The DNA here is from genome assembly GCA_027563595.1 of Erythroxylum suave. Taxonomy (NCBI): domain Eukaryota; kingdom Viridiplantae; phylum Streptophyta; class Magnoliopsida; order Malpighiales; family Erythroxylaceae; genus Erythroxylum; species Erythroxylum suave. The sequence continues at coordinate 191 of JAOSBN010088078.1, read as the reverse complement.
TTTGCATTTATGTTTATACCTTAAGTAAGTTTGATTACTCTAAATTCATTAATCATACATTCATCAACGTTTTCTAGCAATATACATTCACACAATTTCCCAATTCTCATTCATTCATACTGATCGCGGCTCTGTCGATTCGATCTTACGATCGATCCTTGGAAACCGGTCAAATATATAAAAGTTCCAAG
>JAOSBN010088030.1:0-10000 GCA_027563595.1 Erythroxylum suave | reverse complement strand
GAAACTAGATTAACATTAAATCAAGAACAAATCCTTAAAGAAAAGTTAGAACATCCTAAACCCAAGATTTATCATCTTCCAGCCCATCTCCTACATCAAGTACATAAAATGAAATATGGACAGAAAGAAAGTAACTTTGAGGATTGGAGGTTGAAGTAGTTGAAACTCCACCTTCTTTCTCTTCTTCTCTGTCTTCCTTCTTCCTCTTCCTTGGATCTTTCCCGATGTAGTAAAATGGAGGCATGAAAATTAGGGGTTTTACCCTTTTGGTAGTCTTTTCTATTTAGGGGAAAAACTAGGTTTTACCCAAGTCCAAAAATTTTGAAATAACCCCGTAAAGTTGAGTTTTAAAAGTTAGTCTGCATCTGCTTTCATTCAGGTCATGATTGTTAATCGCAAGGCTATGCACATAAGTTTTACTATTAATAACCTTGGTAATTGCCGCAAGCACACGGGGTCATTCGCGTAGTACCTAAGGTGTCTATCGCAAGAGGAAGAGAATTAATCTTAAAGACTAAGGCAGCTAAGTTCGCAACTAATCCTAATTAAACAACTAATGCAGAATTGAAATCAATTGACAGTCAAATTGGACAAATTAAAGTGCAATGAAAATAAACAAAATAGCAAGTCTCACAAATAATCCTAAAACTAACCTAAAAATAACCAAGGGAAAGAAAGGGGGAATCGATTCGAAATTAAAGTAAATCTGCCAATTATGCAAATTCCGATTTAATAGGCCTAGACGGTCCTAGGGTGAATTACTCTCTCTCGCGTTATCATTCTTAACCCTAATTAATAAACCTTAATTTAAATTATTGGAATTGCAATCTCTCAATCTACAATTGATCCAAAACCTAAATTAGTTCTGAAATTGTCTATTAACCTATCGGGAGTCTATGCTCAATCTCGCATTACACAACTTTGCTGATTTGATTCAATTCTCTACCTATTGATTTACCTAACTCTCGTTAGCCTAAATCAATGATTTTCACCGACTCACCCTCTCAATTTATTGCCAAGTTATGAAGATTCGATATTGAATCACTATTAAATCGAAATAAGCACCATCAAATAAATCTCATTAATCTCAAGGATCAAAATTATGTGAAGGTAAGTTTAGACAAAAGATCAATGCTCAACAATAGTTAATCCAATGAATACTCAAATTTCATACAATAATGAAATCTAAATAACAATATGAAATACTATTAAAACGGATCTCAAAGGTCTTGGCTGCAGGAAACTGCCTATTTCGGGAAGTACTTTGCGTCAAACTTATCTCTATGCCTCTCTTCCTTCGTCTCCTTCCTCAATCGCCTAGTCTCTCTCTAGATTGCTTTCGGATTTTTGCAGAAGCTCTCTGTCTTGTAAACTCTCTTTGCTCTCTAATGATTGTCGACGACTGCTATGTAATGTTCTATTTATTTTGTGGAAGCCTTAGGTCAAACTTAGGGTCAAAACGGTCTGAAAATCACTCAAAAATTGAGTTTTCGTGTCAGCCCGATGCAGGACATGATCATGACCCTAGGTGTCACGATCATATTCATGCTTTAACCTTTTTGTTAAGAGCGTGGCTTGGAGTGCACGATCATGGCTTGACTTGACATTCTCTGTCTTAATCGTGGCTTAAAGTGCACGATCGTGACTTGAATGCTTCTTTCTCTTCCTTCTATGTCACGACTGTGGACTCTTTAAATCTTCACCATTCTTCTCTGTTTGTCCCGCAACACTAGCACACATATCAAGGTATATAAAAAATATACAATTTAAGCTCAAGAATTCCAACTAACCTATAAAAAAACTTAATTACACAAAAATGACCTAATTAAGTTCTAAATACATACTCAACACTCATTTTAACACTAAATGCATAACAATTTAAACTCTAAAACATTATGCAAAACACAACTATCAATCAGTTGTCATGATCGTGGCTCCCCTAGAATGGTTTTGTCACGATCGTAGCTTTGGGTCTTATTCTGAGCTTCCTCTAAATCTCCTCTGTCTTCAGTACCTATTCTCAAACACTGACAAATACGTCAAGGCATCTCAAATACACAAAATTAAAGCTAAATAGTACGCTCTGACCCACAAAACACTCAAAACACAAATATCTAACTAGCTAACACAATTCTAAACCCAGATATGAATTAATCAATTAAATTAACAACTAAAAACATACTAAAATGCCTATTAAAACATCATGCAACCTACAAGTATCAAGTGGCACAATCGGTAAGCCAAATGGAAACCTTAGGTAGAAAGATAGATAGACTTATGATGGCTCTATAAGGTCGAGTGATGTAGTGTGAGGTGTCCAGGCTAGAGCATTAAGGTTAAGATTGTCAAACAGTATTGCCTGAGCATGTAGAATATTTGGGGATGCTCATAGACTCCCAAAAGAATCTATATAGAAACACGGCAATCTAGGATGGAGGATTCACACCAATTTTTCTTAAGAAAATCAGGGTCAAGTAAGAAGCAACCCTTCATCTGGATTCGAACAGCAAGCACCTCAACCCAAGAAACCTATTTTGGAAAATTTGATGTTGAAACTTGCTAAAGACTTTGATGTAAAACATCATATAATGTAACTTTCTATTCTCAACTTGGAGATTCATATCGACCAACTGGTGTAGATAATGGTAGAAAGATCAAGGGGGAGTTTGCCTAGAACTATAAAAACAAATCCTAAGGAACAAGTAATGACAATCACCCGAAAAGTAAGAAAAAGGCCTGAGAAGAGAAAAAGGTTACTACTGAGAGTTACTCAATAGTCAAGGAATACCATCTTATATCCTATTAAAGTACAGAAAGATTAGATGGATGTAGAGTTAGGAAAATTTCTTGATATTTAGAAACAAATTGAATAGATGGATGTAGAGTTACGAAAATTTTTTGATATTTAGAAACAAATTGAATATAACTTACCCCTTGCTAAAGCTCTGTTGGTAGTTAAAGCTCTTGTGCAACTACCAACACCTAAGGAACCTTTGAAAGAGGTACCATCAAACAAAAAGGAATTGGAGAAGTGGGAACAAGCTCAAAAAATAAGAAGATAAGGAAGAAGCTTAAAAAAGAAGTGGAAAGGGAGTTTCTCTATCCCTTGTGAAATTGGTAGTCTAAAAATATATAAGGCTTTAGCCGACCTTGGACCTAATAATAATATAATGCCTTTATTATTATTTGAAAATGTGGGAATAGGAGAACTTAAGCCAACTCATATAATTGTTCAAGTAGTTGATAGATCAGTAAAATATCCTTATGGAATTGTAGAAGATTTACTCCTTAAGGTTGATGAGTTTTTATTTCTAGCTAATTTCATGATTCTTCACATAGAAGAGGATATGGAAGTACCTCTAATACTCGGTTAACCTTTTCTAGTGACTTCTAAGTCAACAATAGATGTTGAAGAAGGCGAGTTGACATTAACGGTGGGGAATGAGAGTTCATTTTTGGGATCTCTAATGTCATTAATCATTCTCTTGAATTTATAGATGTAAATGCACCTAATGAATCTTATCATGATATTTTATAGGGTTCTACATTTAATGATCCATTGGAAACTGCACAGATTTAAGGGATTAAATCGAAGAAGAAATATGGAATGAAGCAATAAAAGGTAGCCTACTTATAGGTTATAAAAACCTATGGTAAGACCACAAAAACATAATATGTACAAATAACTTTGAGCGTAAAAGGTAGGTGGAGCTACAAACATTAAACTAACATTACATAGGAGGCAACCCATGAATTAGTTTAGCTTTATTTTATATTCCTTTTTTCTTTTGCTAATGTTATTATAAAATTTATTTAAGTTTTTAATTTGGTGTGCTTTAGGATAGAAAAATTGAGCATTTGATGAGATTGTGCATAATTGGCATGTTAAAGGATGCATGTTAATGTGTTGTAATGCTAAAGTGCACAATTTTTATGTTGATCATCTAACTATGAAGTTGCACACACTTATAGAAAGCTACATGCTCTCTGGACATGTTGGTGTAGATGTACACAATTGATACACACCTGTGCAACTAACCATGCAAGTTTGTGAAAAGTTATAATTTAGTGACTTACATCAATTCCCCCATCCAAATTTTCCCATATTTCTTGCATTCTATCAACACCCAAGTAAGTAATCTTATCTATTTCACTTGTTTATGCATATTTAATTGGGTGTTTTACATTATTTAGGTAATTTTTGCTCAAAAAGGTTAGAATTAGGATTTTAGGATTTTGTGAGAATTTACGTGAATTTATGTTTAATTGTGGTTTAATAGTTGATTATTATCATTACCCAATTGATTTCATGATTCAATTTGTTTAACTGTATGAGAATTGGGTCAAAATTAAACTTCAATTGCGAAATTGTGTAATTTTTTGCTCACTAAGTGTTTAGTTGTGATCTTTTTTTCGTAAAATTAGGATAATTGGTTTTTTTAACGTTAATTGACATTGGGTTTGTGTTTAATTACATGTTAATTTTGCTTTTTGCATTAATTTATTGTTTAATTTCATGAATTTTGAGTATTAGTGAAATTAGGATTTTTAGTTTCAAATATAGGGTTACATTCGTAATTGAAAAATTAGATTAATATTAATTGTTAATTTTAATATTTTGAATCTTAGATGATGTTAGTTTATTTTCCACTTATTTTATTTTATTTTATTTACTTGTGTATTTATATAACAATTTGTTTTAATTTGGTTTTGGTTTGTTTATATGTTTTAATTTTAATTTTATTTTTATTTTTACATTTAATAAATTAGTGAGCATAATATATTTTAAGTGTGGGGAAAAGGGTATTCCTGTAAATTATTGACACATTTCTCACACTTATTTTACTTTTTAGGAATGATGAGACCAAAACGCGAGAAGGAAGTCCTATATAAGCAACAGTGAGGAGAGGGTTTGTCTAGAGACGCTAAGAGCACTTGTACAATGCTTCCACCTGAGTAACCATTGAAAAGCAGTACCGGTGATTAAAGGACAAGATGTTCATTATAGGATGCCACATCAACTGGGAGGCAGTGGAGTAAGTAGGACTAGTGCAATAAGTTCGAAAGCTAGTCAATGTCGATGCTTGGCCTAGATTCTTCAAGATTGTGGAGCTCTCCCCTTGAGAGTTGACTCTAGAGATACTCTCCACTTTCTTCATAGAAAAGGGATTCCACGATTGGGACAGACCAAACACCATCTAGTTTCAACTATTTAGGGATATGATTTGAATGAGTTATTTTGGTTTCTTGATCCTTATGGGTCTATATGATGTAAATGTCATTGGGACCCAAGAATACTTGGATTTGAGGATAGAATTTCCATATAGAATGTCCTTTTGATAATTTTATAACACCATTAGTGACAACAGTAATTACAACCTAAGCATATCTAAATCTTTTTTGTTAATACACCAAATGCTCTGATACATACATGGAGTATTAAGCCAAGGTTCGAGTGGCTAGGAGGATAGCCATGGCATTGTCAGAAACATGGATGTGTACTATTTATAGAGTGTGATAGAGTGGATGTTGATCCATTTGGGGTATATGCTTGTGCAATTCCTTAGGCTTCATAGTGAGGAAAGGAAGGTTGACACATTTTGTGTCAAATATTATGTAACCAAACTAGCACAATGGATGGGGATGTTCAGTTGATTACCACTGATGAGGCATATTGGTAATATGGCAACACTCAACTTAGATTTAATGAAATATATGTATATGGTTAGTCAACGTCAAGGACCCACAGGTGACATATATAGTCTTATTAGGGAACCCAAAGAGCCAATAGCAAAGGGTGGAGATAGAAAGGAGCAACTTGAAAAGGAGGAGTCATCATAACCATAATCATCACTACCTAATACAGGAGGTACAGTACGAGAGGTCAATAGTCCAAGAGCACTTAGAGCAAGGATACCACACCTGGACCAGTTGAGGATAGCTTGGCTAGAAAGATCAATGGCTCAGCTTTTAGGCACTCAAAAGACTCTCTAACTACTGAATGCAAAACTTATAGAGCAGGTAGAATGGTTTGAGACTTTGGTTAAGCAGCTAGGAAGGCTCGAGACTACAATTGGGTGGATGGCAGAGCTAATGTTGTTAATGCGAGCCGTCAGGGCATCGATTTCCAACCTCTACCATTTGGCGAGATTACTTCCTCAACAACTCCTCCATTGATTCAAGATCATCAACCCAAGGGCTCTCCTTGGTCAAACCAGCTTAGATCACATCATGAGGGAGATGCTTGACTTTTGTATCTTCTTTCTTTTTCTTTATTAATTGTGTATATTTCTTATTTTCTTCTATTTTATTTTTTTTGTCTAACATTATAGTTAATGATATTTCCTGTTTTTAATTATTTGTACTATTTTTATTTCTTTTTCTTCTTATTTTTTAAGAATGTTAGTGTCTAATATTGGATGGATAATCCCAAAATCAGAAAATCATATTACTCAGGGAATTACTAAACTCAACTTTCTCACTTATTATACGTGTTTATATTATGTATATTAAAGACAAAGTACAATTTTAAGTGTGGGAAAGAGGTTAATGATTTTGATGATTTGTAAGCTTATTATAATCTTGGTTATTAAATTTTATTAAATGATATTATGAATTAGATGAAATCTATCCATCAATACTTTATTTCATTATAAGTCATATTGATTTGAATTAGTATGCAAAAGGATGATAGTTAGAGTAAATTTTTTTTTATAAGTCATATTATTAGTAATCATTGAGAAACAACCTCTCTACTAGTTAAGGTAAGCTTGCATACTGTACTTCCCCAGACCATGCATATTAGCAGGATTTCTACTAAGTGTTATTGTTATTGTTTATTGTTAGCAATCATTGAAATAGTCAAATTGAATGAAAATTACATATTATTTACACATATATAACCGTTTTTTGGATTGTTTTTGAGCCTAAGAGTAATATATTTAAAAAGATTATGTTATTTTATTCTTTCATGTTTGTTATTGTGTATAGTTGAATAATTCTAGAACTTGCATTTATTATAAATGTTGAGACCATATTTTGTTAAATTAGAAGCATTGAAGTGATAAAAGCACTTAGGTTTAATATGTGCTTAATTGATTGTAAAATTATTCCATAACAATTAAGTGACTAATGACATGAAATTGCTTAAGATACTCACTTTGACTCATATGTGGTTTTAGGCACAATTTGGAAGCGAAAGAGTTAAAGTGAGTCGAAAGCACTATATTTGAGCCATTTTTTGAAGATACATATTCACTGTCTTCATGTAACAAGAATGAGTGAAGAACCGAAATTGGAAGATGGCTGGTGAAACAAAGATGACAGCTACATTTGATGAAAAATGGCTAAAGCAAATGCATGAGTATGTTGGCTAAGGAATAAAGGAAAATGTGTAAGGGTTGGCTGGTGAAACAATGGTGGATGGTAGTTGGACAAGAATGAAGATTAAAAGTGTTGGAGGGTTGCACAATCACTCACTCACAGCCATGAATTAATTTGGCATGGTCGTGAGAATTAACTCATGTCATGCTAAATTATTACACAGCAGTGAGTTAATAGCTCACGGTTGTGCAATGTAGTTGTATGAATATGAGTTATTCCTCGTGCCAATGTAGGTTCTCTCACACCCTTGAGTGATAACTTATGGATGTGAGGCCTTAAGATGCCACCTCACACAATTTTTCTTAACCTAGCATTTTAATATATATCGAGGGTGTGACGACATAGGAGTTCCATGAAATGTTTTAAGTGCTTTTGATTGGGAGAGTTTCAAGAGCCTCGGGAGAGCATGAAGAGGGCGATAAGCTCTCAACCATGAGAGACCCATAGAGACATCCTAACACTAGTTCGGAGTGAAATTGACACCAATAACCCGGTTAAGCATTTCTTTCATTGTTTTTTATTCTTTCTCATATCGGATTTATTATATTATCCTATGTTTAATATTTGGGTCTTATGTAAAAATGATTGAATGTTATATTTGATTTTTTTATGCAAGAACCCATTACTATAATTGAATACAATACGTAATCATTATTTTTCTGATTCATTTGTAGTGACTAATGGTCTCTAGTCATTAGGGATAACATAACCTAGGCTAAATAATTTGAGCTTGTGTGATTTTTGCTTAGATTATTCTATTTTTCTCACTCATAAGGTAGTTGTGTGATTGACCTTAGTGAGCATCTCCTAGGTCATCCGATAGCTAACGTTAATTAATGAGCTCTTCTTAATTAACTATTACCTAAGGAAAAACTGGGATTAGCAGAGCTTGTCGTTAATCTATGACCGATAGCTCAAGGAGAGGTAAAAGAACAACAAACTTAAAGAATTGGTCCCTTAATGAATTAATTTTAATTATACCCACATTATTAACCTTTACAAGTTTGAGGCTTTCATTGATTATACCCACATCATTAACCTTTACCTTATTTTCTTTGAAGTCTTTTCATTGTTTTGAACCCTCAAATTCATTTACATTACTTGAGTGTTTGAAACTTGAATTTCTGAAAGCTCCAATATTTCCTTAATTGTGGCACTTGATGAATGCTCGAAAATAATATATATACAAAATGTTGTGACCATAGAAAGAAAAAAGTAGAGTACCAATGGATTTATAATTAAAAGACTTGTAAATTGTGAACAAGCTTCTTGCAGTGATTCCCTTTGTAAATTTCCCTTAAATTTATATCACTTTTATTACCCCATTCATACCTTACCTAAGCCCTATTACAACTTTATTAAGACTTTTTGATTTTCTTTTTCTAGTTTACATACAAGTGATGAAGATACGATAATATTGCAAGCTTATAGTAAGAGTTCTACTATACATTGATTTGAGACTTTAATATTTTCCACCTTAAACACTTAAGTGGCATGAGTGAAACCTTGGTGATGATGTTAAGATTTATGACTTTGATTTCAATAAGATTATTGAAATTAGTATTAATATCAACTTATGAATTTAGTTTTATGATAACTTGATTCTACTTGTATATTAATTTGATTAATATGACATGATGATTTAGAATATAAATGGATAAGTTGGGATTACTAAAGGATGGATTTTGTAAAGTTAATAATTTAGGTTATGATTGTTTTGGGATGTTTGATAGATGCATATTGACTATAATTATACACCCATATTTTTTTTTGCTTGATAGTTTATAGTTTTTTTGCATATTTGGTACTTAATTCACTTTAAGGACATTTATAAGTTATAATTGCCTTTATGAATATAAAAGAGAAAATTTTGCATGAAATTGTGGCATATGACGAAGATTTGAAGCAAATAAGGACTTGCATACTTGTGTATAGAGAAAGCGTAAGTCTCTGTAAAAGTGTGAAGAATGAAAATTTTGAGTTATGGCTATATCTAGTTATATTCCCGTGTCTACTGAGATACAAGTCATGTATGTTGCCCATATAAGTCACTATACCAATGTAAAATCACAAATTCAAGTATTTTTGAACATATATGGTTTCTCACACACCCGTGTAAGTGACCGTGTATATCCTAAAAACCCTAAATTTTACCATAAAAGGACAAGAGTGGTGGCAATTAGGGAGAGTCAAGTTTTGTAGCAAATTTGAGTCGTGAGTGTAGCACCCCCTTACTGCAGGGTACACACCGGGACACCCACAGGTCATTCCGGCACATATCCTATGATAAGGGTGAGCTACGAACAATCACTACAATCTCTTCACATGGCATCATAATAAAACATCAATAATAATAAAAAACACGATCTTTTAAAACCAACTTTTCTTCATTTCATTTCATCAAAATCAAATTGTTTACACGTCTATCATCCTATACTATTTGTACATAAATCCAAAAACCTAGTACAAAATGCTATATGAAAGAGGAAAAACAACAGATCTATCTAGGCTATCCCCAAAAGTCCCAGCTGATCGACCTATGAGCCATGACTTCTCTCGCCAAAACAATCTACACGGCTGGAAAAGTCCCTCTGAAGCTAGGAGTCTACTCTCGGTC
>JAOSBN010088020.1:0-12078 GCA_027563595.1 Erythroxylum suave | reverse complement strand
GGACTAAAAAATAGGCTCATTAATTGATATAAAAAATCTACCTGAAAAAGTACTTTTTTGAAAAGCTCCAAATTTGAACTTTTGAAAAAGCTGTATTTTAGCTTTTTAAAAAACTATTTCTACTCCAAAAGTGTTTTTGAAGTTTACAGTCAAACACTCATTTTTTTCCTTAAAATAGCTTTTGCAGTGGAAAAAAGTGTTTTTCTACCTACCATAAGCTGAACCAAATGCACTCTAAGACTTATGAGGAAACAAGTCAGTAACAGATTTGGAAGAATCAAGGAATCTCGAAGGACGCTCTTGTCACATTCTGTAAAATTAAAAATAATAGTTATTTAAATTTATTAAGAAACATTTTCTTATAAATAATTTTCAAGAGGTATAATTTAACTCTAAACATCCTAATAGAATTTAGATCTAATATTTATAAAAAAATTAGACTATTTCTTTATGTATGAATAATTTTTATTTTAAATTATTTTTAAAAATAATTGAATGCATGAGCCTGAAATCTACAAGCTTAAATATCATGTGATAGAACATGCTAATTACATCGATGTCAATGCTTAAAATAAAGTAGAAACATTTTAGGATCTAGATGTCGGGCTCCTCAGGTCACATCGTACCCTCTCTTTCCCTTCCACTTTAGTACAAAAAATTGTTTCAAAAAAGTAGACAACTGACATTTTCAAAAAGTTCAAGAGAACAAGGAAAAGGAGAATGAAGTTTTTTTTTGTTACAAGGGAAAAGAAAAAGAGAAAGTCTAATGTGTTGATCTACAATAAAACACGCCGGTCTGGTCCCGCCAGACGTGTTCAGCGGTGACAGATGGGGGTTCCTGAAGAATAGACAATCCTAGTATGGACAGTAATGTCAAATGCACCAGACTGTCAGCACTCTGATTCTCCTGGCGATGGACGTGTTGGAGCTGGACTTCCCAATTTCGACGTAGTAGTGCCCTGATATCCTGCCCCAAAGACATATCCTCAGTCAACATTAAGTTATTGGAATTCAGGAGTTGGAGTACCTCGAGAGCATCCATTTCCAAGGCCACCTGACGATAGCCGAGGTCCCAAGCCAAACGGAGGCTCGAAAGGACCCCCCACAATTCTGCAGTAGTGTGTGCACATTCTCTAATGTTGTGTATAAAACCTGCGAGCCACCTACCATTGCTATCGCGCACTAGCCCACCGGCCGTAGTGAGATGGGATCCCATTTGTATTGCGCCATCCGTATTGACTTTAACTCAGGTGACGGTGGGTTGGTCCCTAGACGATTCTATCTTCCTCCCACCCATCAGGGGTTGGCTGATGCATAGCAATCTCCAAATAGACAGTAGAGGGCAGATATTGTTGGAATCTGCACCACTACCATGCCCCACCCTCATATGTGAAGTCAGCGACTGTACCAGTTATGAGATGCTCAGGAATCCTGCAGGTGGCAACTAAAGCAAAAGGGCCCCAATCTTCCAGCCACGGATCTAGCTAGAATTGGATCCGGTGGCCATTACCAATCATCCATTTGAGCCCTTGCCAGACAAGACTCCAAGTAGCAGATATTCCTTTCCAGATGACGAAGGCTCTCATCCTAGCCAGAGTTTGTGGCAGGGTACTATCGTCAAAACGATATTTAGCCCGCAGGATCTGCACCCATAGCGCAGACGGGTTGGTAATGAGGCCCCAACCCAGCTTGGCAAGCAGAGCATCATTGGAGGCTCGAATTCTGCAGATCCCTAGGCCCCCTTGATTTTTCATTTGACAGACAGACTCCCATTTGACCAAATGCAGTTTTCGTTGGCCTAGCTTAGAGCCCCATAGAAAATCTCGCATTAGTTTCTTGGGAAGGTGCATTGTTTGCATAGTGTACGTAGGAAGAGCTGAGGTTACTGAATGGGTTAGAGTGGCCCGTCCAGCGAAAGAGAGGGATTTCGCGCTCCACCCCGCTAGCTGGTGCTGCGCTTTATCAAGAATGTGTTGGTATGTTTTCCGCGTCGTGCGCTCGTGAATTCAAGGAACGTCGAGATATTTACCAAGATTGGAAGTGGCTTGGATGTGTCCTGGCTGAGCCTACGTACGCTTTTCTTAGACAAATTCTTGGAGAAAAAGATACGGGTTTTGGCAGTGCTCACTTTTTGACCGGATGACTGGCAAAACGTGTCGAGAGTTTGTGAGACCACCTGCAACTGTGTGTCTAAGGCTTCGCCAAAAAGCACTAAATCATCGGCAAAGAAAAGGTGCGAGAGGGGCGGCCCGGCTTTTTCCAGCTTAATAGGCTTCCAGTTGCCAGTCGGGACCTCTTGAGAGATAAGATGTCCCAGTCTTTCCATACAGAGAACAAAGAGGTAAGGCGAGAGGGGATCCGCTTGTCTGATACCTCTAGTCAGAGTGAATGGGTCAGAAAGAGTTCAATTCCAAGCGACTTGCATGGTGACTGTAGAGACGCATTTCATGATGAGACTGGCGAGCCCGGTCGGAATGCCAACCTCCCGAAGTGTATCGGTTATAAAGTCCCAGTTGAGGCGATCATAGGCTTTTTCTAAGTCTACTTTGAGAGCGAAATAACCTGTCTTCCCGGTCTTATGAAGGAGGGAGTGTATGACTTCCTGGGCGATGATGATATTATCCGTTATTTGGTAGCCCGGGATAAAGTTACATTGGGTCTGGTCCACTAACGGGGCCATGAGGGGCTTCAATCGATTCACAATAACTTTTGAGAGGATCTTGTACAATACAGAACAGAGGCTAATCGGACGAAACTGGTGAACCTGTGTCGGGGATGAGACTTTAGGAATCAAAACTAAGATAGTGCGATTTACTTCTTGCTCCCATCGCTCATGCCGAAAAATTTGTTGGATAAAATCCACTACCTTGGAGCCCACTTTATCCCATTGTGTCTGGTAGAAGAGGGCGAGAAAGCCATCATATCCCAGAGCTTTATTGGGGTTCATGCCAAAAACCGCAGATTTTACTTCTACTTCGTGAACGGGGGTAGCAAGAGCTGTGAGATGGTCTAAATTCAGCGAAGGAAAGGCACCAGTACTTGGAAGCTGTGGGTAGGACTGCACGGGAAAGGTATACAAATCTTCAAAAAACTGGCACACTAGGTTACGCAACGGCCTCGGATCTGATATCAGATTTCCAGTGCTGTCAAGCAGCTGGTTAATCCTCAACTTCTTCCATTTGGCCATTGTAACAGTATGATAGTATTTGGTGTTACGATCTCCTCGGGCTAACCAGTCGCAACGGGCTTGTTGGTGCCAGTAAAGCTCCTCCTCACACAAGACCTGAAGTAAGCCAGCGCTGAGTTTGTCTTCCAATGCCAAAAAGGGTACGGAGTCCGCTCGGTTCAATGCTCGTTGAATGCCAGCCAACCTAGCTAACAACTTTTTTTTCCGATGGAAGATGTGACCAAATACTTCCTTATTCCAGCGCGTGAGGTGGTTTGAGAAGGCCGATAGCGATTGACAGAAAGTTTCGGCGAGCGGTAGCCAATGCTCAGAGATGACGTGAGCAAATTCATCGTGTGCCAACCAAGCCGCTTGGAAGGAGAACCGAGGGGGCCTAGGTTCTCCTAGGGATGGCTGGTCCAGTTGGATTAACAAAGGTCGATGATCCGATCCAAGATAAGGGAGGTGGTGATTTTCCGCGCATGGGTAATGCTGGAGCCACGACGAGGATACTACACCCTGTCCAGGCGAGCTTGAACTGTACCCCACCTCCAGGTAAATTTAGAGCCTATGTAGCCGAGATCATGAAGTCCACACATGTGTATCAAGTCCTTGAAATGTTGATTAATAACTGGAGTTGTAGGGGATCCACCCCTTTTGTCTGATATTTCCAGTTTCGCATTAAGATCGCCACCAATAATCCAAGGCTGGTGAGTGGTACTCCCGATCCAACTTAGATGAGGCCAGAAGGAGGCTTGTTGGGAGGGATGTGGGCCGACATAAACTGTCGTAAAAGCAAAATAAGAGGATCCATAGGTGACCTTTGCATGGATAAATTGCCGGTGCGCATGCAAGACCGAGATGTCAAACGCGGACGTCCATAAAATCTAGATGCCTCCGGCAAAACCCACCGCTTCCACACGAAATGAATAGTCAAAGCCAAGTTTCATGATTACGCCATGCGCCTTCCGACCACTAATCCGGGTTTCAACTAGGACTAGGATCCCTAGTTTGTAATGACGGAGATGTTGTCGCCGGATGTTCTGAAATCGTGAACCCCTCGCACCTTGACAATTCCAGATGATAAGAGACATAATGGATGGGCTTGGGGAGAGTAAGAATCCCTTCATGGTCGCAGGAAGTCCATTGGGCCTAGCGAGTGGATCTGGTACTGGTGGGTCCTCCTCCATAGTTGCCTCCTCCGCCAACTTATCCGGGGGTTCAGGGGGTTGAGGTTGAGAGTCGGACCTGTCCGCACACCCGTCTCCCACCCCCATTTCCACTCCTTCCATATGTTGGGCCCCTACTCCGTCGACTCATGGTGTAGGTATTGAACTCAAAAGATCAGTGTTGGAGGTGAGGACCACGGCTATATGCTGGTCTTGGCCATTGGGATGTAACTAGACATTGGTGCGTGGGCTAGGGCCTAGATGTGCTCCCACAGTAGGCTTGGGCCTGCTAGACTGACCCACTGTCTTGCCTGGACTGCCGGCCTTGTGGTTCCTATGTGGCCCAGGCGTTGTTTGGCCCAGTCCGTGTCCATGAGGGGCTTCATTAGCTGCGCGTTGAAGCGCGGTCGTTTGATATCGAGCGCCCGCAGGAGGGGAGACTGGTGGGAGACGCGTTGGGGACGAGACCGTTGCGCTCGAACGGTCGACTTCTGACAGAATCTCAAAGCGGGATCCGCCTGCACGAGCCTCCGTACGGGGCATCCTCTGGTCGGCTAGGTTCAGACGTTTCGCTGCCGGGCGGGGAGGTCTCCTTAGGATCTGGACCCAAGGTCCAGGACCGGTGCTTTGCGCGGCCAAATCGTTCGACATTGAAGCCCCAGACCGTGGCACCGGTCCCCTTCGTTCCTTTGCCGTTGGTGGTGGGGTAGCAGTATTCGATTCCGTATTCGTTGGTGTGCCCAGCGGACAGAGGCTGGTGACGTGGCCAACAACGTCACACTAGCTACAAATCGACGGTAAGCCTTCATATTCAATGATTAATGTCTCACTGTCAAGAACCACACTAGATCTTAGGGGTTTGTCGAGGTCAATGTCTACGATGATTCTAGCATACTTACCTCGCTAAGTTTGGCTAGTTGCGGTGTCGATTTTAATGGTGTGGCCAACTATATTGCCCAGGGCTATTAAAATTGAGGGATGATACCGTGAAATGGGAAGGTTTGGGAATCTAATCCAGACGACTGCGCGGGAGGCGGTAGCCTGAGACAATTTGAACGTTGGGAGCCAACGTTGAACCAACAGCACATATCCGAAGATAACCCATGGACCCTGGGTAAGTGCATTGAGGAAGTCATCTATCTCAACAAAGTTGACCAGGTAGTAGTCATAATCAAGGTCAATCTCCTTCATCGGATCTATAGGTTTCCACATCGCATGTAGACGAGCGCTGAGAACACGATAACCGATCCTCCAACCCAGCAGTTTGATCACAACGGCGTGTTCCCATTGTTTGTCCATACGGGATTTGAAGGTATGTGACAGTTCAATGCTGCCATTGTTGTCCCTTGTGAGTGTGATATCACCTTCTTCCATTTCGACTGGGTCCTCCTCGGACCAATCTAGGACTGCGGGCAAAGTGGTGCCCTGCAGTGGCCCCATTACCGCAGCACTATATGTCAGTGGAGGAGTGGGGGGGGATCTTTCTCTCGGTTGCGGAGCCGCACTTTCTTGGCCATATGTCCCTCGTGGTCGGAAGATGTTGGTTCAGCACGTTCGGCTTCAAAGCGTTTAGTGTTATCCATTTCCTTTTTAAACAAGGATGTTTGTGGTTGTGTTGAGTTGCGTTGAATTTCTGGTTAGAACGGTTGGCGATAGAGCAATCGTGGTGTGTTGTGAACAGTAGTAAACAATAGCGTTCAGAGAAATGGTCTCCTACATGAATAGTTATGTAGAATCTAAGGAGAATCAAGTTTTGTCATCTCCTAGTTGTTGTTCATATTAAAATAGTTTCTGTATCAGTCTTTATCCAAGTGAGTAGTTAGATTTTACGTTTAATAAATGAATTAGGAGCTCACTTCTATTTTTATTATAATTTTTACTTTTAGTTTTATTTTAATTTTTTAATTTCTTCAAAAATAAAAATAAAAATATTTTGATCATTAATGTTAGCATAGTTATATTTTTATCACCAAAAATAATTACAAATTAGATAAAAATTAATAAAATTTACTTTTTAATTAAATAAATTTTATTTTAATCTCTTATATAATATTTATTAATAAATTATTAATAATTATTTTATTTTATTAAAATAAATAATTCAAAAATAAATAATTATTTTATTATGTTTTATTTTTTAGATTTGAAATATTTTAGTTTTTGTTTTTTAGAGTTAAGATTAGTATTGTAAAATTAATTAAATTTTGAGTTTTTCTTTATAAATGACCCTATATAAGATACAAGCCACTAAACCTACCAAAAATGTCAATTTTATGTTAATTGAATTATGGATATGGAAATGGTTTCAGCTTTTAGAAGTAAAGTGTTATTGTTTCATCATGTTCATACTTCCTATTGTTAATCCATTTCTCCTTATAACTCTTCACTATAACTATATTTAGTTGGTAGTTATTAATAGAATGGAATAGAATAAAATATTATTTCAATTAAATATTATTTCATCTTCTAAGAGGAGGATTTATAATAGAATGAAATAGAATTAGATGAAAAATGAGCGTTTCACATTATATATCATTCCATCCTAAATAGTAAAAATAAATTACCTCTAATTTGGAGGATTTAAGATGGAATGTAAAATGATAAATAAAATTTTACCATATTATGTTATGAACTCTTTTTACAAAACAATATTTCACTATATTACATTATGAAATCTTCCATTTTTTTCAAACAACAATTTTCTAATATAAATCATTTCGCTCTATTAAAAATCTTACGTCGAATTAAACATAGGATAAATCTACTTCATAATGGCTTAATTTATTCGATAGAACCTAGTCAGTTAATAGATATACTAACTTTTTTCTTAACCCATTAAAAAGGTGGTTAATAACCGAGCCAACTTTTTCTTGAAATTTTGAGGTTTTTTAAGTCATAAATAAGTAACCAATTAAAAGGGAATGGAACTCATTCTTGAACCCTTCTCTCCAAATTTTTGGCCAATCGGTCCAAACTCCGAAGTAGCACCGGTAAATATGAGGCCGAAGAAGCATCACACGACATACTCCATGATCTCCATTTACACGCTAAATTTATGTTTAATTCTTCAAATTTAATTTTGATTTTTTAGGGATTTCAAAGTTGTACATTGGGAAGAGTTTATGTGGAAATTTCTTCCCTTCTCCTTTTAACTCTTTTTATGTCAATTTTTTACTTTGTCCACTGCTATCATTTTATCTTTTTTAATGTTTTAAAATTTTTATCCTTATCTCGAAGAATTTAATTTTAATTGAAAAATATATAGTTAATTGGTATTTTTTATTTATAAAAATTTATTAATTAATAAAAAATTATTGATTAATTAATAAATTAATCGATTTTTTATAATAAAATTAATTAAATAAATTTTAAAAATAAAGAGTTAAATAATTTTAAATTTTTACAATTCAATTCAATTGATATTTTTCTAGCCTTTTTCGTTGTGCGTTGAAATTAGGTGGGGAAGCCAACCTTGAAGGAATGGGATCCCCAATTTCTATTGGAGTATGCCAATCCTGTCTCGTTTCATTTCGTCAACACAATCTATGTAGATGGGCAGATAAAATTTAATTAGTCAGAAGAGTATAAGATTAAAGAGGTGATTACGTGGAGAAGCCAACTTTGAGGGAATGGGATCCTCAGTTTCCATTGGAGTGTGCCAATCCTGCCTCGTTTCATTTCGTCAACACAATATACGTAGATGTCCAGATAAAGTTCAATTAATCAGAGGACTATATGATTAAAGAGATGACCTGCTCCCAACTTTGAAGTTCAATCAACTAAAGGATCGTGGAAATGATTTCTTGAAAGTTGCCAATGATCATCACACGGTCCTAAGGCACATGAACATCACATCACATCTTCACCAAAATCCAAACTAGAAGGCTTGTCCATTCAAACTTTAATTAAACAATAATAACTATCTCTACCAACCACTTTTTTTCGTACGAGATTCAATGTTTTGGTCTTCCGAGCCACTAAGATTGCATCGACAGGATGACGAATTGATAAAGAGTTGTTCAACTTGGTCGGTGCGGCTTGATTCGCAATTTTATTCTACCACCACTAAAATCTAATATTTGAATCTTCGGTCATCACACTCGTCACAAAATTAAGGAAAATATATTGAGAATTCTTGTAATCTAATTTTATTTTATTTTATATCTAAAAACTATTACTTACTCTTATAATTTTATTTAATTATTAAATAATTTATTCTGTCATAATTTGCTAGTTATTTGTTTTTTTTTTAAATAACAACGTATAATAATTATTAAATTTGAATACCACATCATATTGAAATTATGAATAAATAAAAACTAAAAAAGATAAAAATAACTTGTATAATAACTAAATAAGATTATAAAGAAATAAATAATAATTTTAAAAATGAAAAGATCAAATCATGTGGAGAAGCGAAATTTAATTAACCTCAAAATAAAATATCGTAAAAAGGGATTATTTTAAAAAGAAAATCACAATAGTTAAAATAAACAAGAAAAGTTTAGAAAGAAACAACTATTAACTAAGGCAAGGACCTATTGCATCTATAGAACCTAATGGGAAAGCTTAATTGTATTTAGAGATGATTACAGTATTTATAATACAGCTTAGAGAGAGTTAAATTTAGAGCTATTCTTAAGGGAGTAAGTACAACAAACTACATAACAGAAACTATGTAGAGCTACTCTTAACGAAATTGTTATAACAACTTTAGTCAATGATTATCATAACTTTAGCCAATGATTATTTGTATCCTGTACATGCCCCTACAAGACAAATGATCGAAGTGTGAGTTCGATCTTGGACATTATTGTATCAAAACGAGGCTGAGACAAGGGCCTAGTCAGAGCATCCACAAGCTGGTTACCAGTAAGGACATGAGTGACACGAAGAGACCCATGTTGAACCTATTCACGGACAAAGTGAAAAGCAAGAGTGAGATGCTTCATACAAGAGTGAAAAACAGGATTTGCACTAAGATGGGTAGCTCCTAGATTGTCACAGTAAATGACTAGAGTATGAGAGAGTGTGACACCCTTCTCACCGAGCAAATTACGGAGCCATAGTAATTCAGCCATTGTGGAAGCTATTGCTTTGTACTCAACTTCCGTGGATGATTGAGCTAAGAGTCTTTGCTTCTTCGAGCTCCATGTTATCAACATGCAACCAAGGAACATAACTTGACCCATTGTGGAGGTGTAATCGTCCTTGTTACCTGCCCAATCTACATCCGAGAAGGCATGAAGTGTGAGCAGGGAATGACAAAAGATGGTAATATTTTTGTCCAAAGTCCCAGCTACATAGCGGAGCAGATGCTTTAAAATAATCCAATGGGGAGTTCACGATTTATGCATGAATTGAGAGAGCTTATTCACCGCAAACGCCACGTCAGGTGGAGTGAGAATCAAGTATTGGAGACTGCCTACAGCTGCTCGGTAATTTGTAGGATTATATTGTCAATGGCATCACTAGATTGATTGGAGAGTGAAGCATTGATAATCATGGGCGTGGGAGATCATTTAGCATATTACATGTGGGTACGCTACAAGAAGTCAATGATGTACTTCTTTCGGCAAAGAAATAACCCCCGTCTATCTGGAATGACCTCCACATCTAAAAAATGTGACAAGTTGCCAAGATCTTTTAAAGCAAAACATGTAACAATAAACTTGTCAAGAGCACCAGAATTTGGACTTATAATAACAATATCATCAACATAGACAATAAAAAAAATACGTGAGGAGTAATGTCGATGAATAAAGAATGAAGCATCTGCGATTAATCTAGTGAATTCGAAACTAGTAAGGAACATAGCAAGTTCCGTATACCAAGCTCGAAGAGCCTGCTTAAGCCCATAAATAGCCTTTTTAAGTTTACATACATAGGTTGGGAACATCGCATCTGGAAAACCTAGTGGTTGGGCCATGAACACTTCATCATATAAGGTGTCATTAAGAAAAGCATTTTTGATGTCAAGTTGGTGAAGATACAACCCATTGGTCACGGCAAGGCTTAGAAGAGTTTGAATGGTAGCGGGTTTGACCATCAGACTAAAGGTGTCATGATAGCAATCCCGGGGCGTTGTTGAAAACCTTTGGCTACTAAACATGCCTGATAGTGCTAAACACTCCCATTTGGGTTATATTTGATCGGAAAAACTCACTTGCATTTAACAATATTGTGACCTAAATCTAAGGGAACTAAATCCCATGTGTCAAGTTTTGTCAAAGCTCATATTTCATCAATCATTACTTGCCTCCATAAGGGATCTTTTAGTGCTTCGGCAACATTAATGGGTTCAGTAGACTTAGATTGAGTGGTTATGGGATTGGGCTTGAAAATATTATTTTTGGTGCGAGAATTGATAGCATAAGAAGGAGGGGGCTGCGTTGTGGGCTGGGGGAGAGGATCAGTGGGAGTAGGTGAGGGAAGGGGAGGGAGTCAGCTATAGGGGACTGAGAGGGCGAAGAAGGGGAGGAACTGGAAGTTGGTGGCATGAGAGAATATGATTCGACATTACCCATTGGTTCAAGAGATGAAGAAGAGGAAGGTGGAATAATGGGAAGAGAGACGGGATACCAACTATCCAAGTTCGAGTAGGTTGAGGCTAGTGGAGTGAAGGTGAGAGAAGCATATGGAAATTGAGTTTCCACAAACCGAACATGATGGGAAGTGTAAATTTTGTTAGTAGTGGGATCAAGGCAATAATAAGCACTTTGAGTGGCTGAGTAGCCTACAAATATACATGAAAGAGAACGAGAGTCGAGTTTGCATTTGGCATAAGGGCGAAGCCATGGGTAGCAAACACAACCAAAACTTTGAAGCTTGAGTTAATTGGGAGGAGTGGAAAATAGGCAATGAAAAGGTGATTTATGGGAAAGAGTTGGAGTAGGAAGACGATTGATTAAATATGTTGCAGCGGAGAAGGCGAGAGTCCAAAAATGAAGGGGAAGTTGGGCATGTGATAGAAGGGAGAGGCCTATTTTCACGATATGACGATGCTGACGTTCAACATAGCCATTATGTTCTGGAGTATGTGGAGGGGAAGTGAGATGAGAAACACCATTAATAGTAAGGTATGTAGAGAGGGCCTGATATTCACCTCTATTATCATAATAGATGGTTTTAATCGAGTTTTCAAAGAAAATTTTAACTAACACTTTGAACCTCAGAAAGACTTCTTTGCTGTCAAGACTTATGTTTGAGAGGATAAAACCAAACATACTTAGTATAATGATCCACAAAAATATGGTATAATGATCCATAAAAATAATATAATACTTGAAGCCATCAAAAGAATAAATAGGAGATGTTCATAAGCCAGTGTAAAGAAGTTCAAGAGGGGATTGAGAAACTAAAGTATTCTGATGAAGAGTGAGCTTATGGCTCTTATTAGATTGACATGCATTGCAATTAAAGGAGAAATCATTAGTAACATGAAGTTTAAAGGAAGAAAGAAGTCTTAAGAATAGGTAATGACAGATGCTCGAGACGATGTCGCCAGTCAAGAGCAGAGGCTTTAACACTACGTTTGGTTGCTGACTCTGTCAATGGAGTCAGATGACAAAACAGAAAATTTTTGTCCCGCGTCGCGTTTGGTTACCGACACCACCATTTTTGACTCCGACTCCGGTTAACAAAAACATAAATTTTCTGTCTCCCATTCAACCCAGTCACGATTTTTCTGTTCGGGTGACAAGAACAAAATGAATGAGTTATTTGACAAAATTACCCTCAAAT
>JAOSBN010088009.1:0-12078 GCA_027563595.1 Erythroxylum suave | reverse complement strand
CTTCAAATTCCCATCAATCCATAAAATGAACCCTCCTAAACTTGACATAATAAGTAGACTCCAATTTAAAGATTTATGTAACCATACTACAAAATTTATTCAATCATGCTTATTAATATATTGAAAATTTCGGGGCCCAACAACCACATTGGGGCTAATTCCCCGAATATAAAAAATTTGCCACCCTACAGCTCTCATTCTTTTCCTTATAGTTTCCACCACTTTCTCTTCTTGCTTACAATTTAATTCATTAGAGATAATAATAAGTAAAGTGTGGTTCTTTCCTAAAATGGTATATCTCAAATGGGAAGGTAAAGTTTTAAGCTCTAAAGAGGGATGTTTAATGTTAGAGGTGATGTAGATGCTCCAGCTCTCTCTAATTGTTCTAGCTCCACTGCCTCACAAACATCCTCTTCCTTTGCCGTTTCATCTTTGTGTACTCAATTCACCTCTTCAACTCCTTCTTTAATTACCTACACACACTCATCTTCTACATCAGTTTTCATACACACATTTCCATCCATCAATTTCTTCAAAGATTTTTTCATATTAAATTCAATCTACTCACCACCAATTCTCAACGCTAGTTTTTGTTCATGAACTTCAACTAATTCCCTACCAATATTCATAAAGGGCCTACCCAAAATTAATGAACATTTTTTATCAGCTTCAAAATCTAACACAACAAAATCAACTAGAATTGTAAATTTATCCACTTTCAGCAATATATCTTCCAAAACTCTAAATGGCCTTTTTATTGATTGATCTATAAGCTGAATCAGTATGGATGTTGCTTGACCTCTCCTAATCCCAATTTCATAAAAATAGATAAAGGTATCAAATTAATACTTGCACCTAAATCACATAAACATTTTGGAAAATTCAAAATTGCCAACAGCACCTGGAATAGTTAAGCTCCCTAGATCTTACAATTTTGAAGGCATTTGACTTGAAATAATTGAACTACAGTTCTCTATCAATGTAATTGTTTGATTGTCTTCCCAAGTATGTTTGTGCGTGAGTATATACTTTAAAAACTTTGCATACTTGGGCATGCACTACAAAGCTTCCACTAATGACAAATTAATCTGTAGCTTCTTCAGTTTCTCTAAAAATTTAGAAAACTTGGTATCCACCTGATATTGTTTCACTCTTTATGGGTATGGGAGTTTGGGCTTGTACGGTGGTGGTGGTATCTATGGCCTGCCCTCTCTCCTTTCTTCTTCTATCTCTGTAATATTCTCTTTTTCTTAACTGTCCTTTTTTACACTTGGTTCTTCCATTTGCTTGCCACTCCGAAGTGTAATTGCTTTGAGTTGCTCCCTTGGAATAACCCCATTATTGTTCAGTAAGCGACTTGCATTTCGAGAAAATAAAGATTCAATAAATTAACGTACCTGAACTTCCAAATTATGGATTGACTAGGCATGGTTCTTCATAATCTGATCAAAATTTTCCTCCATCCTCTGTTGATTTTCCTCCTGGATTTCATACATCTTTTTCTGACTCTCTGCTTGAGCTGCTGGTTTAGAATTAAATATCTCCTTAAACTTGTCCAACTTATTTTCCAACACTCTGATTCGTTCTTGCTAGAATCTTGGTGGTTCTTATGGTCTTTGTTAGCTAGATGCATCATCATTACTCTAAGAAAAGTTCAGGTGGTTTTTCCAATCCAGATTATATGTATTTGAATATGGGTTATTACCTCGCTGCGGTTGGCCTAGGTACCTTACTTGTTTAGTCCTGCTGGCTCCCAATAGAAAACATTCTGCTGACCTGTGGTTGTTCTCCTCACATAACTCACATTGTGCTTATGGTTTAGCTACTTCGTCAAAGCAGTGGTCTGAGCCTACAAGGCAGTAACTAAGTCAATAGGTATCATACCTTTTTGTTCCTTCTGTCTTTGTTTACTACTCTTGCTCGACCACATCCAACTATTACTTACCAACTCCTCTAACAGATAATGAGCTACTTCCACCATCTTCCTCATCAACGAACCTCTAACTGCTACATCTATTGTGCCCTTTGTGCTCAAATTCACTCTATTATAAAAAGTTTAAAGTTCTTTAAATCTCCCCCAAGCTTTATAAAGAGATTCTTCATCACTTTGCTGGAAATTTGTTATCTCCTTAATAATCCTTGTCGTCTTTGTCAATGGAAAATATTTAGCAAGGAATGCTTGGACAAGCTACTCCTAAGTGGTGATCTGGCCTGGATTCAAAGAATTGTACCATGCTTTAGCCTGATCCTTCAATATGAGAGAAAATAGTCTCAGCTTCATTGCATCATCAGACATTCTGTTGAATCTGAATGTGTCACAGATCTCCAAGAAATTTGCAATGTAGGTATTTGGATCGTCATTGTATAGCCCGTAGAACTGCACACTGTTTTGGAGGATATTGAGTAGCATCAGCTTTATCTCAAAGTTATTCGCCTAAATCACTGGTCTCGCCACTCTTTGAGGACTAAACCCTGGCCTCATGAAATCCATCAATGTTCACTCTAGTTCTGCTTATTCTCCTTCCTCAGCCATATCGTGGTTTGAAAATTTTAGATGCTTAGCCCTTCTTATTTCTCTTTCATGCTTCTTAATGTTAAGACATTCATCTTCAAAATCTTATTTTGTCCTTCGTGTGCTCCTTGTGTTCATGCACCTGTAAATACACAAGGAAAAGTATCAAGAACTCTTAAATCAAAGTAATCTAAATCAAACACAATGCTTAACAATCAATCCCCGGCAATGACATGAAAAACTTGTTGATGGTAAAACCTATCTACTTGTTTTATGCTTAAAAACCACAAGTGAATAGGTCGTGACTTGTAGTTAAAAAGAGCAAATATCGATCCCACAGGGATTGATGCCTAGATACCACTTAATTTAGGCACAACTTTGTTTAAGAAATGAAATTGTTAAATCTGCAAATAATCTGAAAAATTAACTAAAAATTAAAAGATTAATGTAAACAATAGACTATACCAAAATTGTAGAAAATTTGAATTTAAGAATCTAAATGGTAGAGATTACTTTTTCCCCATTTTGTCTCCCTCCTATTTTATTGATTCAAGTATGTCTCACCTTAGATTTCCAAATGTACTAATCACCCTATCTCAAAGTGTAACTATTTGTCCCTATTTGAATTAATAGGAATCAATTGAATGATTCCCATTGACTCTACCGATTCAACTAGTTAATAGGCTATCGTGTAGGTGATCAATTGACTAGCTGAGATCTCTCTTTTAACTATTCAATTAACATGATGATTGCTAGTCCATAGATCACCAACTCTCGTTGTACAATCCTACATTAATTTCATCTCACTCTCTTTCTCGATTTATTGCAAGATGACAATTAAGTACAACAATCAACAAAGATAATTGCATTCAATTCAATAAAATAGGAGTTCTAACAAAATAGTTCAAACGCAATCCCTAATATGAAATCAGCCTAACATGGTCTCTATAATATCATCTACAATTAAATAAACCATTTCTACAAAGAATAGAAGAGATTAAAAAGACAGAAAATTAAATAGGAAGACTCCTTCTCTTCTTTGCCAAAATCTGGAATTTTGGTGTTGATATGCTATTTTGCCCATTTTCGATGATGATCCTTGTCTTCAATCCTCTCTTAATGATCCAAACATGTGTTCTTTACTCAAGGATAGCGTTTCTATAGGTGGGTATTGTCTCATCTCAAGATGGGGGCTTAATTATCTTTAAATAGTCCAAAAACCCTAGGTTTAATGAAGCCTCGTAGATTGCCTCATATTACAATTCCCACATCGTTGGGAATTTCATGATTCCTAGAAATTCCCATAGACGTGGGAATTGTAATATGAGGCAATCGCATGGGAATTGATCATAGACACTGATCATTTCTTTTGTAATTCCCATGTCCAATGGGAATTTATGTGATTCCCACGAACATGGGAATTGGGCATATAACCACTCTTCTTTGATATTTGTTCAACCTCCAAGTTATTCCTTCTTCTTTCCTATATGAACATAGCCAATTCTTACCCTCAATTAGCATCAAACACACAAGAATAGCAACAGAAATCAAACTTAATGAAAACATACAAAATTAATCCTAAACTAGAACAATAAACGACAATTATACTATTACATGCCAAATTCCTATAAAAACATAACCTAATACACATCTATCAACCCGCAAACACTTAAAAGCATCATGTTTTGAGAGATTTTTCAGACCTTTCAGACCCCAAAAAACCCTAGGGCTTCTCAGAGTACAAATGATATATAAAGAAGAAGACAAAGAGGCTTTTGAATCAGTCCCTTTTGGGAAACCTTAGAGAGAATTCATTGAGAGATTGAGGAAAAGAAGAGGAGGGGAAGTTGATTCAACGTATTTGCCAGGTCAAGAGGTTTCTCAATGTTACTACCTCCCATCCTCCATTTTGATTGTATTTCCTATTCATTTTCAGTTTTGTCATTGTATAGAATTGGATTAAATAGTTGATAATAGTATTTAAATGTTGAGGATGTTCTTAACTCACCTTCAAAATTTTATTCTTAATTTAATGAAATCTTATTGTTTTTATGTTTAATGGATCTATTGTGATTAATAAACTGAGAGGGTGAACCAAATGAAAAATAATTAAATTAGGCTAACGAGAGTTCGGTGATTTAATAGAATAAGAATTAAATCAAATCGGTAATTGTGCGAAGAGAGGAGGTCTTGCATAAGTTCTGATAGTTTATTGGACAACTTCATATCTAATTAGGGTTTTGGAGAGATTGTTAATTGAGAGATTGCAATTTTCATAATCTGATTACGGTTTATAATTTAGGTTTAATGTTTATAACTCGAGAGATGGTAATCAAGCCTAAGATCATCTAGAACCAATAATCCGGTATTTCATAATCAATCAGGTTAGCGTTAAGGATAGGTAAAATTCCCTTCTCTCAATTTGTAATTCCCTTAGGTTGATTCTTGCGTATGTGTTGCAATTACAGATTTATTAATATTTTCATGGATGATTTCTGGTTTAATTTGATTAATTAAATTGAATTCTCATTTTAGTTTTGTTATATTTGAATTTTTGTGATTTATTATAGCCTTAGATTTTAGGATTAGATTATCCCACCTTATAGGATCGACAAGTTAGGTACTACGTAAACAAACCATATGCTCACAAATTATCGAGGGTACTTATTAAAACCTATGCACGTAAAACATATAATAAAGCTTTTGAAGGTGATTAGTTTAATTTTTTAATCTAAGGCATTTTCACTATTTTTTAAATAATAAAAAATAGAGAAAGAAGTTTGGCGAGTAAAGTAGAGACACAAAAAGACATCTTAGAATGAGAATGAGACATCTATTGAGTTAGAGCAAGGAACTTTTACGAACTACAATAAGGTACAATATGGTTGGGGAAATGACAATAGCGTTAGGGACAAGTAAAATTTCCTTCTCTTAATTGGTAATTCCCTTAGGTTGATTCTTGGGGATGTGTTGCAATTGCTGATTTTTTTATATTTTCACAATTGATGTCTAATATAATTTGATTAATTGAATTGAATTCTCATTTCAGTTTCATTATATTTGAATTTCCAAGATTTATTATGGCCTTAGATTTTATGGTTAGATTATCCCTCGTGTGATTGACACCGTAGATACTACATGAACGAACTATGTGCTTGTAGATTACCGAAGGTGTTTATTAAAACTTACACACATCAAACACCCGATCAACTATTTACTGATGTTAATTACTTTTGCCTCCACAAGATTATAATTATACCAACATAAAATTCTACCACTATAACGGTATGAATGGCTAGATATAAACTTCCATTTAGCACCCAAAAAAGCCACTCCTCTCTGATCAGCGTGTGCCTTTATTTTGGTCTTAAGAAGACCTACCAAAATAGGTTTTCTCTCCTCTACTACTTCCTTAACCATAATCTTCTTAAAGGGGTCATTTAACCCCCTTTCATTCTATAGAAGAATAGTCATCTAAGGTAAACACCTTTAGATTTAGCCAAACTTCGTATAGACTTCCTTCTATTGTGACTAGGTGAAACAAATTCTCCTTTCTTAAAGTCATTCTTCTATAGTCTTTGCTATGTAATTTAGGAATTCGTCTAATTCTTCCATAGTTATTGTGCTCCTTCAACCCACAGTTGCCATGTGATGAAATGATTAATTAAAGGAGAATGTTGTCCAACATGAGGGGGAGTCACAGTTATGACTCAATAAGTCTGACAGTGCAAGTTAAGTCATGACTTTGACTTCACAATTATGAGAATATGCATGTAGCTAGTTGGTTGAAGAAGCTTGGCAGTTGGTGAGATGAAGAAGCATGCAGCTGGCATTGTGAGCATGCATGGGAACTTCACTCATAGTGAGAAGGTAGCTAGTCCACTCTCCATTCTCTTAAGAAGTTTGGTATGTATATAGGTCATGAGAACAGCTATAAGCATGCATAAGAGTTACATGGTGTTGGGATAAATGTGACGCATGGTAGTTAGCAAAGTGAAAGCATGGCAGTTGGTGTAGGCCATGAGAAGGCAGCTGGAAATATGCATGGTGCTGTCAATGTGAGAATCATGGATGGGAGTTAGGTGAGAAAGTCACCGTGAGAAGGCATAAGCTAAAGTGAGAATGACTTATAATTAACTTGTGTGACCATAAATTAAGATGTCACACCCATTGTAATGAAAAATTCTTCTTGGTTTTCATATCATATTCACAAAATTCTCCATTTAACATTTATGCAACATTCACACCATTTCCATTCAATTCATCTCATATTTAGATCAAAACACAAGAAACTGTAACCCAAATCAAGATATGAAAGCAATTAAAAGCAATAGAAACTAGACACAAAAAATTCCCTCATACTTAAACAACGCTTGTCCCTAAACAAAACAAAGAACACTAGACAATAAAAGGACAAAGAATGAAAAAATGATTTTCCCAATTAATAATCAAAGATATTAACGATCAATTCAATAACACAACCTAAGAACTTGAAACTCGTAATATTCCATGAACAAGTTATTCTCCGTTAGCCAAAATTAACAAGTATTTCAACTCAATGACCATTAACAAGCGCGATAGACACTCACTTCACTTTCCATCCTCTTAAGAATTCAAGGGTAGGATATATTCGTTCATCGTTCATTTCATGTAAGGCATCTACTATAGATTTGCTTACTAATCCAATCTCGACCACTCATATCAAACACAAACATCAATCTAAAGGTCTTTATTTTAATTGTAATGGGGCCAGGCTAAGGGTAAGAAAAAAGAAAATTGTAGTTTAAAACCACAGAACTAATTGAGCATTTAAAGTAACATAGAAAAACAAAGTATAGAACACTTAATTCTTTCTTATTAATTTAACAAGATTAGCAATCCCAATCCCCTTCTATTTTTCCTTTCCCCTTTATTATCATTTTTTGTTGATCTTCACTTTCTTCCTTTTCTTTTCTATTTCCTTTTTCTTTTTCTCTTTTTTTGACTATTTAATTTATATTTTCTTTCTTTCTTTCTTATTTTTGATTGATTTTTCCTTTTTTAAATTTAAAACAAGATAAGTTTGGAAGAGCAAAAATGTAAAAGAGAGATACAAATTATTACAACCCTACCCATCACTAACTCAAAAGTCAACTATATGTTATGATTCCCCCACATTTATTCCCTAAACTCAATTATACCCTTTCAATTGCTCAACTTGCCCTTATGGTAGGTTTAATGAAGAGGATAGACAATAAAGGTCAAGGATCATATTTTGGGTTTAAAGAAATAAAAGGTTTCATTTAACCTCAAAGGGGCTCACTAAGGGTGAC
Organism: Erythroxylum suave; assembly: GCA_027563595.1. NCBI lineage: Eukaryota > Viridiplantae > Streptophyta > Magnoliopsida > Malpighiales > Erythroxylaceae > Erythroxylum > Erythroxylum suave. The sequence goes on along the minus strand of JAOSBN010088009.1, from coordinate 4,254 downwards.
ATTATGGTGGTTTTTTAAGCTAATAGGGTAAATTCTAATTGCCTTAATCATTTCAATGTTTACATAAGTTTATGTGATCTTAACTAGTATTTGCAAGTAATTTATGCAGTTACCTAATCATGGAAGAACTCTCTCCGCAAAGAATACTTAAATTTGGTGTTGAATATTTCAAAAGGCTCGAATTCTTACCAAATAAAGATGGCATTCATCTATCACAACAAATTGGTGTCCTTTTAATCAAATCCAGGTTAATTAGCCTAAGCATGTAGGTATACTCATTCACTCATGTTCTACATTTCTAATCCCGATCGAGTTTATTTAATGACCATGCATCTCTATTTGAGATCCTAAAATAGGGATCACTTCGCTATAATTCAACACTTATTAGGTTCTTCCAAGATAAAAGAGTTTTATATTCATTTATGAAATCCTGGGCTTTCTCAAATTGGAAGTAGTTTGGCATCCCTAAGGTTCTAATAAATGAAGAAGACTTCTTTTTAGATTTCCAAGTAATGCTCTTATAATGGAAGTACTGGAAGTTGGATGATGATATGTTATAAATAAGCCCATCTTAGTTCAAACATGGAGACTTAGATTAACAATAGAATATATTAGGTTCATTAATATTATTGTGTGGATGTGTGCTTATCGTGCACCACATGAATATTAGACAACATTGGCCTTAGCTAGATTGCAAGCTATATAGGCAAGTTTTTGTGCTTAGATCAAGCAATAATTGAAATTAAATGAATAAACAAAGCAAGGGTAATGAAGGACCTCATAAATGAAATCTCAATTAAGAGATTCAATAAAAATATGGAATTTGAAGAGGATGTAGTCAAAGTATCTTATGTATGGAAACCAAAATCTTTATCCAAAAAGGTTTGGCAACAAACTAGAAAATTTGTCAAAATTTCTGGTTACAGAGAGCCTACATGTAATATTGAAAACTAAGACCACATCATTATAAGAGAGCTGAATCCACTTGATGAGGGTGAAATTCAATAAAACACTATGCAAACCTATGAAATCAAGGAATCCTTACTAAGTCAGGAGAAGGCTAGTAATTTCAAGAACAAATAGAAGAAGTAGGTAGATGTCTTATTAAATGATAAATATGGTTTTTAGGTAATTAAAGAGAATGAAACCCATAATAGCATTGATGAGAGCCTACCAACAGAACCTAAGCAAGATGAATTTAACACCCTAAATAGGAAGAAAGAAACTCTTCTTTCATAGTGAGATCATAACTATAATTTCTTGGAATGTGACCATAATGTACTCCCATACTAAACAATTAATGATTCATGACAATAAGCCTCATATTTTTAGCATCTTGGAGTCAATAATCAAGAAAGAGAAGCACAAAATTATTAATTTTGTGCTTAGTATCTGGAGATTGTTAGTTAATTATATATGCCATCACAATAAAAGAATCCTAGTACTCTATAATGAGGAGAAAGTTAAAATGTAGAATGTTATAATTCATGATTAGATGATCCATATAAAGGAAACTTAGGCAAGAGCTATCTACATTTCATTAATCAATGGTCACAATCATACATTCTAAAGATTATGGAATAAGTTAAGGGAATTAGCCCCTTCTATCTAGGACCCTTGCTTACTTTAGATGACTTTAACTTAATGTTGAATATAGATAAAGCTAAAGAAATAGTTGCCTAAGGAGTTATAGTGGAGATTTGGAACAATGCACTAGAGATATACATATAAATGACCTTCCTTTTAGTGGTAATTTTTACACCTAGAGTAACAAACAAAAAGAATCCTCGTTCTTGAAAATGCAGCTATACAGAAGCATGGAAAACTTATAATAGTTCAAATATTCCAAAATAGTTTCACTTTGTTTTCAATTATAAGGTGTTAAAATCATTCACCTATCATTGTGCATTTATCAACCATAAATATGCCAAAATGGAACCATTTAGGTTCAATAATTTCTTAAGTAAGCTTGATGGATTTTAGGAAGCTATAACCATGGGCATTAGAGTTGAGGGAACCAGTTAGTATAAATGCATCAAGAAGCTTAAAAGAATTAAAGAGGGGACCAAAATTTTTAATCAAGGGAGATTTGGCAACATGTGTCTTACCAAAATCTATAAAACATCTAATCAGATACAGATTGATATTTATTTAAATTCTGCTAGCCCTTATCTTTAATTTTTTGAAAATTCGCTCAAATTATTTTAAGCATTAGAAGTTAAAAATTCTATGATGTAGCAAAGATTAAGAGTTTTGTGGATCTCAATAGGAGACATAAATACATCCTTCCCTTATAAAAGAGTAGCTATGAAAATCTATAAATTGAATAGTTTATCATAAAAAAGATGATATTTCACCCGCATCTCAAGAAGTCCTTAAAAAAGAAACTGAAGCTTACTTGGCTAGTACTCTGGGATTCCCATTAAATGACACATTCTTCAGTCCATCATTGTAAAGAGATAGTGCAAGATAAACTTTCTCTTAGATTTACTTTTAAGATGAATCTCTAAATATGAAAGTAAGAATACCCTTAAAGCTCTAAGCCCCTTTAAAGCTCTTGAACCTGATGGTATGAATCTATTTTTCTTTTAAAAAACATGGTCTGTAATTAGAAGCTTAATGATGAAGCACTTAAGGAAAATTTTCAAGGTAAGGAAGCATATAAAGGAGATAAATAGGACCTTTGTTAGAGTGGTTTCTAAAGGAAATAAACATAATTTGATGAAATAGTTTCTTCCTATAGCCTATTATAACTTAAATTACAAACTAATTTTGGAAAACCTAGCTGAAAGGTTGAAATTGGTTTTACTAGCTTAGATTGTCTACCAACAAGGTTCTAATATACTAAGTCTACAAGTTGGGAACAATATTTTACTTGTACAAGATCTTTTCAAAAATTATTTAAGGAAGAGAGTTTGAATTGTTCCCTAAAAGTGGATTTTTAAAAAGACTATGATTTAATGGACTGGAACTTTATAATCAATTAGCCTATGGCTTCATAGGGATATCCATTAAATGGATAGAGGAGTGCATCACTAGGGTATCCTTTAACATAATTATTAATAAAGAGCCTTCAAGCATTATTTAAGGCTTAAAAGGGATTAGAAAGGGTGACCTAATATCACCATATCTATTCTCCATAGGTATGGTGTGTTCAACAGATTCCTTGTAAGAGTGATTAAAAGGAATAGACTCTTTAAACACCATTCCAGATGAAAAAAGACTAGCAATCTAAGATTAAATTTTGTTAAAGAATTTCATCTATTCTTAAAAGGTAATCATCACTTAATCTTCTCTTTAATAACTACCTCAAAGATCTTAAGCAAAATTTCAAGATTATAAGTCAACAATGAGAAAAGAGGGATGTATTTATCTGTAAGTGCATCCCATAATACTATATAGTTCTCATCCCTATCAGGTTTCCAATAGCATAAACTTCCCCAAACCTATATAAGTGTCCCTATCTCCTCCATTAAACTTTCCCTTCTGGATTTCAAACATTTAATAGAGAAAATACATAACAAATAAATAGGTGGAGCTCTAAATCTCTAACAATGGTAGGAAGGGCATAATTAATATCCTTAGTTTTGAACTCATTGAATTTATATTAGGCTTCTAAACTAGTACTCATTTGCTATATCATAAAATCAATTGAAAAAAATCCAAATGAAGTTTGTATGGAATGGGCATAAAGAGGATAAAGTAACAATTAGATCGAAAGAAGTATATATGGCCAAAAATGAAAGGGGTCTTGGATTTACCCCGTACAGGTGATTAATATAATGGTGATAGCTAAGAAATTATAGAGACTTATCAAGGATAAAAGTTCACCACAGGTTAAACGGGTCCATTGTCACTATACAAAGGATTCAAGCCTTTAAAGTATGGTGTTGGATCGGAAAAAGAAAGAATGCTATATTTGGAGAAACGGTAGATTTCAAAACTTTTAAGAAATCATTTTTCTGACGGAAGCAACAAATCCAAATCATCATGCCAATCCATACATGATATGGTATAAGGATAATAAAAACATAAACAGGATGAAGAGTATTACCGACTCCTTTGCTATAGCTTTAAATCGTCGCTACGCTATCCTCTTCTTCTTCTTGTATCTAAATCCTTTGCTTTTGAGTCTTTTCCTTTAGCAATCTATATTCTCCTTGTTGTTGTATCCTCAACCAATTTGATTTAGCTCTTGTTCTTCAAGGACAATTAGGTTAACAAAATCCTTTGGTGGGAAAGGAGAAGAAATGT
>JAOSBN010088000.1:0-12078 GCA_027563595.1 Erythroxylum suave | reverse complement strand
CTAATTCTTGGTTTTATTGTAGCAATTTGCGAAAAAGTCTAAAAGATCTATTCAACCCCCCTTCTAGATCGTTTACATTATATTTTCTTATTTTTTGTTCCATAATAATTGATATCGTAACAAAATAGTAAAATAAGTACTCCCTCTATAGTCTTCCTCTTCTGTATGGAAATTTGGAAAGAAGTGGGATTTTAAAGAACAATGAATTACTATCTGGTGAACAATGAATTACTAGCTGGCGATTGGTTTTAATTAAGGTTTTAGTTATCTACTACCTTCATTTCCTAGTTAAATATCAATATATTCTAGTTTACTTAATTAGGGTGTATTTTGGATACTATTAGAGCTCAATTGATATCAAATAATAGATTCAAGTGATTAATAGCAGAATCAGTAGAAATACTGTCAGTATTCAGACAAATGAAGTGACATTATAAAATTATGCTTAGTGATTAAAGGTAGAAATAAGTAGAGACTGGCTTAACATTATTTACTGCTTAATAATAGTTGATGGAGCCTAGACCAGAAAGCACATAGGTTTGACACTATATATATATGTAGTTATTAATTGTAATGATCGAACTTTTGCATGTTTCACCTCTTTACTTATAAATAAGTGTTTTTTTCAAATAAGAACATGTTATGCACGAACACATCATTTTAAATTATGAATTGCATTTGCATTTGCATTCTGTTCTAGATTTTATTATAAATTGTTATAATACTTTTAGGCTTAATTACAAAAAAAACTAAAATTTTGTCAAATTTTCAATTATAGTTCGAACTTTAAAAATAACAATAAAACAACCAAACTTTTTTTTTTTCAATTCTAGCCCAAACTTTAAAAAATGACAACAAAATGCTCAAATTTTCAATTTTCTTTAATTCTAGCCCGATGTTATCTATTGTTATACCTCAGCCATCAGCCCTTTGTTTTTTGTTTATTCTTCTGACACCCCAACCTACTCTTGTATTACAGCGTACTGTACTAACAAACTCTTCAATTTTAATTTATTCTTCTGATGCCCCTAATGTGAGGCATTGGGGTCGTGTAATCCAAAAATGGAAGGGTGTGAGTGTCGAGAGAACAAATTGAAATCAAAAGAAAAAATAAAATCAAAGTGTAAGATCTTCAAGGCTACGTATTCTGATTTATGTCATTTTTAAACAACAACGTCATTTTAATTATGCAATTAAATGATGTCATTTCATTAATATTTAGTTGCTGTGTTAATTTTGGCAGACGTGAATTAATAATTAGGATTTCTTAAACACGTGGCAAGACACATTAGCAAACTTAACAAAAGCACTTATGTTGGGTTCGAATTGAAAAAACTGAAAGTTTGAATATTTTATTGCTACTTTTGGATGCTTGGGCTAAAATTAAAAAGAATTGAAAATTTGGGCATTTTATTGCTAGTTTTTAAAGTTCAGACTATAATTTAAAAATTGATGAAAGTTTGGGCTTTTTTTTGGTAATTAACCCTTATTTTTATATTGGTTTTTTTTGTAATTATATTCATATCATCTATCATTATCACGATGATTTGTAATTTGTAGTCTGCAGTATAAGAAAAATAGAAAGAAGATAAGCAAATGAAATTTGTGTTGTTTCTTGTAATTAGTGAGTAAAAACCTTCTATATATATGTGAAAATAGTGCTTAAATTGATGAAACTTTTATTAGATATATAGGTGAGTAAGTAATAGTTTTTCAATGTGTTTTTCATCCCCTTAATGTACAGGTAGGATTGTGATACATAAGAAATGATTTCACAACAATTACTGAAAGTGAAGTTACCATAAAGTGAAGTTACCATACATGATTGAGTTTTTGATCATTTACATCTTTTGTTTGCTAATCAAGTGTAGAAAACACCAATATGTCAATGAATGAGCAAATCTGTGAGCATCATTTTACTCAATTTAGTATAAAACACTAAAAAACTAAGATTAGTAGAAGATGCTTAAGAAAACATCCTAAATAAGGACAAACAACTCTATCAATTGACCACATCAATGACAATCAGAAAGTAGGAATCCATAGCGGAATTAAGAAGCTTGAAAGTTAGTAGCAGAATGTTAACTTAGAAAATCCTTGAAAATCTTATATCATATCATAGGTGGATTATAAAAAGGAATGGCTAATCTGTTAGGAAATAAGGTCTCTTAATAGAATAAATACAAAACCTTTTGCTTTGATTTATCCTTTTGTTTGATTTCCAAAGCCAAGATCAACAAAATTCGATAAAATGATCAAAACATAAATCATAATAAAGTATTTAATCACAATTCATACCTTATTTCGAAGTTTGATAATTTTTCTTATCGTTTCGCTTGAATTTCTGAAATCAAATCATCTCAATCGTTATGCCACACAAGTGTCTAACCTCTAACATTATCTATAGAACATGTTGAGAGAACTCTACAACTATTGCAGAGAGGGTTAGACAAGTAGTGCTACATCCTTTGAAGTCTAAGTCTATTTATAAAAGGTTTTGGACAACTAAGCAGTTTAATTAATATTAAAATAATTGTAATTATATACCGATTATGACTAAATAAGATCCAATATCTCATATTGATCTTTGTTTATTAAATATATCATATTTAATCTAAATTTTCTCAAAATTACCAATGAAGACCTTAACTTTACAATCAATATCAACTTGATTGAAAAACTTTTCTCTATTTAACGTGTTCTTTGTGTGTGACCCATTAGGTTCCCAAATATATTGGCAATGAATATAAATTGTAACCTTCAATCACATTTAGGATTAGATAAATTAAAATCCTTTAGTTTATCTTCAATTCTCTAATTAAACAATACACACACACACACACGCACACACACACACACACACACACACACACACACACACACACACACACACACACACACACACACACACACACACACACATATATATATATATATATATATATATATATATATATAGATTAAGCTTGGTGTCTAGCAATATAACATCAACACCTAAATATTTATAAATGTTAAAGTAGTTTTGACTAAACTTTTTATGTATAATTTTTCTATATAATTAAATCCCTTCATCGTACAATATTGAGAGTAGACATAAAGCCTGGAACTAATAGCTACTTTATTTTGAGTCTAATCATATTAGTTATCCATCATTAGTAATTATTTCAATTAATGATACTTGAAAACTATTTTCAAAGTTTCATTCCACCTTAGTTAAGAATTTCTCAAATCAATACTAATCGAGAATAACAAAGCATTTTCCCTAATTACTTTAGGATGACAAATCTTATATTGATCACTCAATTACCTCCATATAGTTCATTTTATATCCAATGACTATTGACTGAGTTATACTTGGCTAGAATAAGTCATAAGTAGTATCAAAATATAGCAATCCCTATATGAGATAACATTGGAGATCTTATGTAATATCCAAAATTTGAAACATACTTAGGGTTAGAACTCTAGACCATTGCATATGAGTGATAGTATTAAGAATATAAGAAAATTCATTCCATTCATATGCATACCATTAGCATACACACATGAATTATGATTTTGGTATACATTGCAAAAACAGTATATGCACTCAATTGACATATTCCAAGCTATGAAAGAGTAAAAATGAATATGGTGTAAACTATTAATTGTTATGTCTTGAATTTTAGGTTGATTGGATTCCAATTAGTAATTTGGAATTAAATATTATTAATTGGAAGAGTTATAAATTAATATGTACATTTGGACTAGAAAAAAATGTCAAGTGGTAAGATAAATTGATACATGAAAAATTAGGATGAGTAAGCCGAAAAATTGATTGACATTTGGCATTAGTAAATGAGTGACAAATGGATTAGTAATTAATTGACAAATGGATCAATTATAAAGTGACAAGTGGACTAGAAATTGAGAGACATTTGGGAGCTTAAAGAGTGAATACATGGCTTATATGCCAAATGACAAATGTCATTGGAAGAGGATGACACCTTGCACCTAGTTGAACTAAGTTAGTGAAGAGAATGTTTCTATTGTCTTCATTGTTGCTCCTCCATCGAAATTACTTCTATCTTCTCTATGAATTTTGGTTTAACCCTAGGTCAAATTACTAAATCAAAGCTAGACTTTGATCCTTCATAAAACAATCGAGAAACTAGTTTAATGTTAGCTTTATTTTACTTTCGAAAACCAGCTCATTTTCACCTTGGAATTATGTTGATCTTGCTTGCTTGGAGGGATAGGTTACCTTGTTGTTTTGAGATGAAATTGGAAGCTTAATAAGTAAGTAGAAATATGATCTTTATGGGATATCTAATATAATGAGAATGATGATTGATTTGGAATTAAATGTATATGATGTTGATGATGAAGTAAGTTAGAATATGTTGGATAAACTTGGATGATTTTTTTCTCTGTTCTTAGTGTACAAAGACCAGAGGGTATAGGTTATTATATGGATGATTTAGTTTGAGATTTGAACTAAAATTGAAGGTGACTTTATGTTAAAGATAATTGCTATTGAAGTGTTCTTGAATTTAGAAAAAGTTAGGATTACATGTATGATAGGATTAAGTAAATGATAATGAATTAATTAAGTAGAGTTTTGTGAGATTTATGTAATGAATATGGTAGTTAGATTAGTATGAAATAAGGATACATAAATGAACATGAATTCTGGAAAATTTGAAGTGTTAATGATGTTTTTAAGTAGGTGAAATTCGTGGAGAATCTGGGAAAAATGGATAGTGCGTGATCTTGCAACTCATCCAACAACTGTGGCTAGTTACACTACCTTCTGTAATAATTGTGGGAAAGTTCAACATGATCGTGGGCAAGGCTCTGAAGTGATAATTTAAGTTTTGTGTAATTGTTGAACCAACTATTTGTGTATTAGGATTTTATTAAGGCTTAAAATAAACCTAGATGGTTTCTTGATTAACTAGTTAAGGGTTGGATAAGCTTAGGTTATTAATTGACGTCATAACTTAATGAATGGATTGTTTTCGTATCAATGAATCTAAGTTTGGAATGTAGGACTAATAAAGAAATGAAGATGTTCTTATGAATGCAAACATGATCTAAAAGATATGAGTAAGGTGTATAAGGTATGAATGAATGAGAATTGGGAGTTGTGAGAATACTTATATTGCTATAAAAAGGTTAATGAATGAATTTTTGATGAATTTAGAATCATCAAGCTTACTTGAAGATATAAACATAGTTATGAATTGGTTATATCTAAGTTATTATGTATGATTGGTTAAGAACTGAGAAAAAGGATATATACCCGAGAAAAAGTCAATTGAGCATGCATTAAATATGACATATGTATATAAGTTCATGATTAAATATGTATTTGACTGATCACTTTAGTAATGTGAATTATGTTTGAATTGTATAATTTTAGACATAAAAGTCAACGTCAACATCTAAACATTGCCGGATCATCCAGGCAATGGCTAATTTGGAGCATACTGTGAGTTAATCTAGATGTTTTTTTCATTATGTTTAATTTGTTTCTGTTTCAATTTTAGTTATTAAACTATTATTACTCTGATTGTGATAATTCTAGATATTGATTCGACAGAGGAGTTTGATATTTGGGATTGTATTGGGAGTGTATTCTGATTGAATGTCAATATAAAAAGTGCATACTCAACGAAAAGTTGAATGTTGGACTTAGATCCGATAAATATGTGAAAATTATTGTACACAATGAATGAAAGTGAATAAAGCTTATTTGTGAAATGATGCATTTCATTACATTGTTATGCGTGATTAGATAAAGGAGTTATGACTGGAGTGACCAGTTTGAAAAGAGCTTGAAGCTTAGAAATGCGTATAAAGAGCCACTGGCTCAGTCATTAATGAGCGTGGTATCCACAATGTGTACAGAATAGAATGTGAAATGAGCTCGGTATCTACAAGGCATATGGGATAGTAAATAGGCGCTCGGTCACAACAAAATAAAAATGAAAGTGGAGTCACATGCACATATGCATTTGTAATTATATTTTCAAATGTACTATATGAATGATTGTGAACAATTATTGAATTATGTTGATATAATGATACGCAATCTTTGTGTACATTTGATAATATGATTGATTGAGATAGATGATTTAATTATTCTGAAAAAATTATATGTGAAATGTGTGAAATTGATGATATGTTGTTAAGATAAGGTATACTGTGAATTTGTTTTGTATTTGAGATGTTTGTGTTCTGATATGAGTGAGCACATCGATGATGGTTCACTCACTGAGTTTGTAAACTCATTAAAATTGCAATGTTGATTTTCAGGTATGAGGAAGACCTAGTTCTTAAGGGAAACTAGTAGAAGACTAGTTTTGTCAATTTTGGAATTAAGAAATGACTCAAAGGTCTTGTCAGCTGACATATGAGGAGTAATAGATTGGGTTTATATAGTTTCTAATTTTTGTAGAACTTTTCTAAAAAGAGTAGTAAACTCTTAGATGCTTACGATGATGTAAAAATTTGTTTAATAAAGTGTAATGTTACGGTGAATGTTATGTTTATGAAATTAATGGGAAGAATTGATCTTTTGATTACTTATTTTTTGTAAGATGCTATGATAAGTGAAAGTGATTGCTCTAACATGCCATTGTCACAGGATATGTTCTTGATTGTCCTCTGGATATTCGGGTATATACTCTATGGCAGTGAGGTATTACATCTTAAATTAAATGATCACTTATACAATCATCACAATAAGAATCTCCATAGACATATTAGTAATGTTGCAAATTGATTTCTCATGTAGGTCAATTTAGTGAACTTGTTCTCTAACAAATGCCTACGTGTTTGTTTAAGTATCTTTATATATTGATATATGAGATCAATGACTTCCTTTATAAGGGAAAACATAATGTGTGCTAGTCTTTTTACATTTTATTAATATGCAGTCCTAATAGAATAATGACAGAAAAATTTATGCATAATACATAAATTTAATATAAATTTCATAATTATAACTTTATTTGCAATGTATATTTATCTCATGGAATTTACCATATACACGTAAATATGTATAAGATAAATAAAACTTTTAATTGTTTTGACACTAAACTACAACGAATTGATTAGTTGTAGGGCTTAAATGAACAATTTTCCACTTGCCCTAACCAAATCATTTATCTTATACCATATCACTATAGGACAATGATGTTACTGATAGGATAGTAGTTTAGCGAGAGAATTTTACAAAATTCTTTATTGCCAATACTTACTTAAATCTTACAACTTTTATCTTAATTATGAAAATACCTAAATATATCCTTGGATCTTTGATGAGACCTTAGCTCCTTTTACATGAACAAAAGCTTTAATATTTTAAAGTACATTACTATTTGAATAATGTAAGAAATTACACCAAGTTCATCAAAAAACTTTTGATCCAAATAATCATTTCAACTAAATGATAAATGTATTTTAGCTTTATTTCTAGTTAATGCTATACTAGAACATTTCCAATCTCAAAATAATATTATTCCAAGTAAAATATACCTTAACTAGGATTTACTTCTAAAGTTAATATCCTTATAACCTTGAACTCAAATATTAACTCATATATAGAATAATGGATGTCTTTAATACTTCATAAGTATTAAATATCTTAAATATTAAATTTCTTTAGTACATTATCAACATATTTAGAGTATAATAGGCAAACAACTTTCAATATATATTCATTTAAATGATCCAAATTTTTGTTCAATTAATCATAATGGATTAATAAAGAGCAAAGCTTATAAAAGTATAAGTTGTGCTTAAGAAAGCTTAAACTTTTTTCCATGTAGGTTACTATTCACCCCAAACTTTCAACACTTATACCTTCACCATCTAACCACCATTTTTGACAAAATAAGGCTTTATGGAAAGCTCTCTGGACGTTATACAAAACCCTTAAACTTTTTTCTTCAAAACCTATCCGTATTTGGAGGAATCACGATTGAAAGTTTCAGTTCATTTAGGTAAGTCATCGATCTCCTATTTTTAGTCATTTTTTGGTGAAAATAACATCACTATAGTGTCTAACGGCTCTAAAGAAAATGAAGGAAAGGAGAGAAACCTGACACCATCCGACCGATTTTGCCTATGAATGGAAATAAATCACCTTTGAGCTTCAAACCTTCGATTCTTACAAACCGGGAGGATTTTTGACACAAGACTAATGCCATTGGATTCCTGAAGGAAAGCTCATCAATTTTTTATAGGTGGCCAAAATCACCACCCCTCCTAAATTGGTGCTATGTAGATCAATTTTGATAAAAGAAATGCAATGAAATTATTCATATTTTATGATATAAAAATTTTAAAATGGTTATGTTCTGATAGAAATGCATGAAATTGAGTAAATTGAGTTGTTCTTGATTAGAATTAAGAATATCTTAATGTATTTAGTATAAATGAGGGTGTATGGAATAGAGATTGGTATAATTGAATTATGATTCGATTTATTACGAATTTTTGTGATGTAAATGTTAACTCTATCGATTATGGACATGTAGTTTGGAGGCCCAAATTGAGTTGTGCTTATTGGTGGTTATAGAAGTGTCTTTTCATTGCAAGATTGACCTTTTTTTAAAAAAATGGATGTTTATTTTACAGAGAAAATTCTGTCAAATTTTCAGTAGAAACCTTGTAAAATATGACACATCATTTTTAAAAAATAGAAAATGGAGCTCCATATGATTCAGTCATGTTCCTATTCTCGATGTATCTAAAATTGGTCTAGGTGTTAAATCCTAATGGTCATTCCTACTTTTCTTTCTATAGATCAATCAAGAGCAGAGCCTGCCACTTTAGGACATTAAGTTCAACATGAAGGAGAACATTTTATCTATGAGTTAAATATTCATGGTTAAGAGCATGCATTAGAATTTCATAGATCATAGAAATCACATCACTTTCATATGCATGCATGACATTCTTACGTATGGATTGAAACACATATACATATTTTCGTTGTACAAATGTTATGCTTATCTTAAAATGTGATGATGTGGAGGATTATTGTGGTATGAGTTACCTGGTTGTTGTCACTATGCTATATGCATAGTGAGTTGATTGGTCAGGTATAGATTTGGGTTAGTATTGGATCCATTAATTGAGATATGATGTGATTTAGGGGGGGGGGGGGTTCGATTGAGCGTGCTCTTGGACACTAACCGATATGTGGTGCATAATAGGTGGCATGTGACCGTGGTTTTTTAGTATGTGTAAGTTTTAATATTTTAACTCGATATTTCATAAGCTTATGGGTCGTTCGTTTATTACCTAAGGTGTTGAATCCATGAGGAGGGTTAATCTAATCCTAAAATTTGGGTCCAACATAATTCACAATAATTCAAAATGAAGAAAAATAAGGCAAGAATTTATTTCAATCATGCACTTAATTTCAAGAATCAATTACAAAAATAATAACAAAATAGAAATTGAAACACTTAATTAAGAATCAACCTAAAGAACTACCAATTGAAAGAAAGGGAGATTTTATCTATCTTTAATGTTAACCTAATCACTTATGAACTAATGGATTACTAATTTTAGACTTACCTATGATTGATTACTCTCTCTTGAGTTATAACCATTAAACCTAATTTATAAAACCTAATTAGATTATGGGAATTGCAATCTCTCGATTAATAGTCTATCTAAAACCCTAATTAGATTTGAAGTTTTAAAAAAACTATCAGGAATCCTATGCAAGATCTCTCTTTACACAAATTATTGATTTGATTTAATTCTCATTCTATTAAATTACCTAACTCTTGTTAGCTCAATTTAATAACTTTTCACTCAATTCATCCTCTCAGTTTATCATCAAGTTATGCAATTGCCGAAACTAAATCACAATTAATCCAGTAAAAGCACAAACAATCAAATTTCATTACACAAAAAATAAAACAACCCAAAGGTGAGTTTAGACATCCTCAACATTCAAAAATTATATTCATCAATGGCTATCCCAATTCTATACAAAAATAAAATTGAAAAATAAACTAGAATAAGATTAGAACGGATGATGGAGGCAGCAACGACGAGAAACCTCCTGTTTCGGGAAGTACTTCGCGTAGGCTTCTTCAACACGTCTCTCTTTTTCTCTTTCTCAATCTATTGATGAACTCTCTCTGGGTTTTCTCAATTAGTGGCTGATGCAAAAGCTCTTCTTCTCTTTTGTCTTGTTCTTTTTATACCTTTTTGTGCTTTGGGCAGTCCTAGGGTTTTTTTAGGGTTCGAAAGGTCCAAAAACTCCTTGAAATTAGAATTTTTTGAGTGTCTACACATCTGCTCGACACAAGCCACGATCGTGGCCCTGGTTTCCATGATCGTGGGCAACATCCTAGCCTTCTATTAGGATCATGGCAATCAAGCCATGATCGTTAGCTATGTCTTGAGCTTCTATGCCACGATTTGCAAAATACACAAGCTGCCGGAGGAAGTTGTTAAATGTATCATTGTTGTATTTCCTCCAATAGAAGATGAAGACATGGACATCCCTGCTTGGAAATTATCAAACTAAGGATTGTTTATAACCAAGTCAACCTAAAAATTACATTGTAGAAGGGAATGGGAGTAGCAAGAAAATGGATCTTGATGGATCTTGATTTAGAGGTAGAATGGACTTAAAAGAATTCAATCATAGATGAGGCTTCCAACTAATGGTGAAAAAGTATGTAGGCATCTTAACAGATGATCCTACATGCAATATGTTTGGCAACTTCGAATCCCAGGAACAAACAATTCATTCAAGTGCTCAAGCTCGTCAAATCTGGAGCAGACTTATTCCACAGGTAAAACATAATACTTTCTTCTCTATGTTCTCTCTTGATTGGGCATCTTCAAACTTGTAGGACAACTTAGAAGTGGATGGCATTCCATAAAAGGCAATCTTCACAGTCACATCCTGGATCATATGGGATACCAGAAAGCAAACATATTTATAAGGAGAGTATTTACTAGAGGAATCAATTATTATTCGCATACTAATAAAATCCAAAGAGATCAACTTTACTAATACGTTGCACAGACAAAATGGAATTTCAGTGTTGCAATAAGAGACACTAAAAAATTGGATTCCACATCTAATTGGCTTGCTGAAAATCAACACTGATGAAGCATATACAGGAAGAAGTCAACTAGCGACTGTAAGGGGCTTACTATAATTATACAGGATGATGCATGGCTAGTTTCACTGTTAAGATTAGTAAATGCTCCTCTTTCGTCTCAAAACTCTAAAACACTTACTATGTTCTATACACATCCTAGAACTTGGAGTTCAAATAAGGGATCTTAGAATTGTGTAATAAGACTGTATTTATATAACACCGCATTACCATAGAGTAAATATTCGAACATCCAAAGGACATTGAGAAACATACCTTATGACAATAGCATGTTAGAACAGTCTTCTACACTTGTTATGGCATCATACATTTTACAAACATTGAAAAGCAACTTCTCGATTTCATTCACAAAGATAATTTATATAACAGTTATTAACACAAATATTTACATTACCAAAGGTATTTAAGAATGTACTTCTCTTTTTTCAAAAAGTTCTACATAACAAAACAAACTGCATAAATACAAGCTACAACTCCTCATATGTCAGCTGAACAACCTTTGAACCATTTCTTAATACAAAACTGTTTCTCTAGAGTATCTTAGGAATTAGGTCTCCTTTCTCATTGTTGGATCGCGTATGGCCCTCGTATTCACAATACACTGCGGAAAAGACCATAACACAACACGTTGTATAACAGAAAAATTATAGATTGCGCAAAATACCTTTTACACTGATTAACACGGATTGATGATCGTTATTCGGATTCGTAGACACTGCTACAGGAAAATGTCCTCTACCGGTATCCACACGAGCATGCACGATCTGGGTTGCGGCTATCGTATGCTAGCACGTTCCGAAAACCTTTTCGAATGCCGCACGTTATTCTCTCTCCGAAGGTGGCTAGGGTTTTGAGGAATAATGGTGTCGCATCTTATGAGACCTTAGGTTTCTCTATTTATAGAGAAAACCTAATCCTATTAAGGCCCAAT
>JAOSBN010087989.1:0-12080 GCA_027563595.1 Erythroxylum suave | reverse complement strand
GGAATAAATCATGATTTTATAGCTTCTTTCCAGCCACCTCCTATTTTATGTTGTTCCTTTCTTCTTATCACTCTTCAACGTCGCGTTTTTCTTTTTCTCCGCTGCTGTCCTGTCGCTCTTCACTGTGCCTTCTTTGCGTTCTTCTCCGTCTGCCGCCTCTGTCCTGCAAAACCAAAACCATAACATAAAAAAAACAAAAACCCTTCAGTTACCGCTTAAAACCCTTGCCAATTCCCTAAACTGACGCTTCAAAGCGTCAGCGTTTCTTATTATGTACGCAGCGTATGCGTACGCAGCAGCTAACGCTGCGTAACGCAGCGTTAGCTGCATGCGTCAAACGCATGCGTTAAACGCATGCAACGCAGACGCATGCGTTAAACGCAGCACAGCATACAAATTCTCTTCTTTTTTAAAAAAAAAATCTGACTTTTTAATCTTAAAAAAAAATCAATATATTCAACTAACAGTCAACACAAATTAAACACAAATTGAACATTTTATTTTAAAATTAGGAATGAAATCACATGTAAACACATAAGAAAATGTAAGAAAATTCAATTCTATCAACTCATTATAGCTCTCGTAACAGTGTCGATGACTCTATCCTTCAATTGTGAGTTGCAGCTATAACATTAAATCTCAATATCCTAACAGTGAGTCACATTGTTAAGAAGTTCAAAAGATAATTAAATGGATAGGCAAAAAAATAAAAGAAAATATAATAAAAATAAAACAAAGTAAAATGAAATAAATATAAAAACTTAATTAAAATAAAGAAAAGAAAAGAAAATTAGAACAAAATAAAATAAAAAAGAATGTCTAGAGTAATAAAATCTAGATGTTCGTAATATTACCATCCCCGGCAACACTGATAAAAGCTTTAATGATATTATATGTTATATAAATATTAAAATTACTACAAATGCATGACATAGCTGTAGCTAGCACAAGCAAGTATAGGTTGATCTTATAAAGGGACTAAATACTAGTAATTATCCTTCTTTTATTAATCTAGTATACGAATTGAATTTTTGGTTATTAATTGAAAATAAATATAAATAAACAAACTAAAATAGGAAATAATAATGATCGCAAGACAAAGAAAATTACTTAGAAAACAATCAATATCAAATAATAATGTCTAGATGATGAATCCCCTTAAGAATCATTAAATACTTAACCTTTTATCATGAAATTATATTATTGATTATTAGACTACGAAAATTCCTATCTTATGTTAATACATATCTCAAGACTACTAATAATTAATCCATCGACTGATTAATACAAATCTTTCTAGTTAAAACCCCTATAATTGCATTATTGATTTATGAATTCTGCTAATAGGTTTGATCCTAATCTAGAGGATTTATGTCGACCTATCTTTAGGTTTTCAATCAAATCCTTTCAATTATGGTAGATCTATTTATACAAAAGTAATTCTCAATCATATGAAATCAAATAAGGCATTAATATTTTCGGTATATTAGAATACTCATAAATTATATAATTAAATCTTAATAATCAATCAATATAATTACATTAAATAAAAGATCAAAACATGGTGTCATCAGAAACTAGGGTTCATCACACCTTGACGCTAAACACCTTTAGTTATTAATCATAGAAAATGAAATCAAATATAACACGCGAAAAAACTAATAGAAAATAAAGAGTTAATATTTCTATGTCTCCATTTCCCTTCTATCACATATTCTTGCATGTTTGGATTGGATGTAGCTTCTATCATATCTTGATGTTAACTTTATGTTTTCCTTGTCTCTGGATCAAAATGATCTCTTCTCTAGATGTTTCACACCTCAATTCTACTATAAAGTTGGCTCCTTTTAGTTTGCCTCAACTCATGTCCTTTTATAGTAAATTTTAGGGATTCTATGACATATAAATTCTAATACACGGGCATGTGAGAGACTGTGTATGTTCAAAAAGTCCAAATTCACAATTTTACACAGACATAAACAAACGTTGTATCTTTAATTTGCTTCACATTTTCATTTTATTCCATGTTTTCATTCAAACTCTTCTCCTTTTAATTCATAACAGTAATTATAACCTATAAATGTACTTGGAATGATTTAAGTGCCAAATATATAGAAAAATATAAAATATTAAGAAAAATAAACAAATTATGGGTGTACAATAATACTCAAATATGCATCTATCAGTTATTAAAATCAACAAAGGTGAAAATTTGAACAACAAAAGTTATGACATTTAGAGCAAAAAAGTCTAATATGTGTTGGAAAAGCAAGAGGCTTTGGGACTACTAAACATAGCCTTAAATGTTTCTAAAGATGGTAATATATCCCAATACAAAAGGGATTGTGAAGCATAAGAGATGGAAAAACAAGAACTTATTGGCTCATATCATGTTACTGAGTAGTACGGACAATGATATTTAGTACGAGTTTAAAAGGCATAAAATTGTTAAAAATATGTGGTCAACTTTGACTACTGATTTTGGAGATATCTCAATAACTAAATTAAGGTCACTCACTATCAAGGTTGACATGTCTAAGAAGATATTTTATGATACAATGCATAAGCATTTAAGTCATATATCAAATATGATATGTGATTTATAAGATATTTGTCATGAGTTAACTAAAAAGCATTAAGTGCAAGCTGTTATCCATTCTCTATCTCAGATTAAGATCATATGAAAATGCATTTAATTTATAATAAGAGCATGAAGATGATGAGAGATGTTATAAGGAATCTTGTATTAGAAGAAGAATAACTTGAAGATTCCAAAATGAGCTTTTTGTTATATGTAGTTGGTTCTAGCACACATTGAGCTGCAAACAGAAAGCATAACCATTATAGTGGGTGTAAATGGAAAGAAGGTAAGAAGAGCAACCATAATGCTTAGGAATCCAAGAAGAATGGAACTACTTGACAAAGAAATATATACTTTGAAGAAAAAAAACATGAAAAGGGTGAATTTCTATAGTTGTGCCAATAAGGATCACTTCACTCGTGGTTATAGCTAGCCTAAAAAGATACACCCTTATAGTATCGACATTTGTTATATATATGTATCTCCCTATATTTTTTAAATTAAATCCTATACTTTATGGCTAGCAGGCTTAATAGTAGCCAACCATATAATGAAAGATATGAATTCCTTTATAAAATTCTAAAAGAATACCACATGAAACACGATACATTTATATAGGAGGTAACTCAAAAGTTTTTGTATAATGGATTAAGCACATATAAGTTATACATGTGTGGTGATCTACCCCTAATCCTATATTAAATGTTTTTTTTCCAAAGATTTGATGGAAACCTTTTTCTATGATAGTTTTAATTAACTTAGATTCAACTTAAACTTCAATAGTAGTGAAATGGAGTTATATATTGAAACCATTTGCTATGACAATAGGTTTTTGTTGGATGGTTTTATTATACTAATTTGTTATTCATCAAAGAAGTAATATTAGACACTAGAAGAAAATTACAAATTAGTGACGGAAAATTACCAATAGAAATAATACCGTAGTAAATTATCAACAAAAAATTAGTTTTTATCGGTAACATTGTCGATAAAAATTGCATTTTACGATGGAAAAAATATCCATAGATAAAAGTGGATGGAAATCTTCCTAGCAATGTTTTCAATGGAATATACTAATAGAAGAACAATGTATGTTGCTAAAATAGGTGGGAATGCCTGGCAGCATAAATAGGGGTCAAAGTATACTAACAGAATAACTATTATGTTGATAAAATTGAAAGTTAAACTTCTTCATTAGCTTCGTCTTCAACTTTTTTAATACAACAAAAACAACATCATTTGGTTAGCAGTATAGGTGAAAATAAAGATAAGATAGAGGACATGGTTTAACATTGAATGAAAATGGCATACAATGTTAAACCTATAGAATACCACCCCCTCGTGCTTCATTCTTTGTTTTGCCCTCTATCTTATTTTCATTTTCTCCTCTATCACTGTTAGTGGTTCCCTATTACTGTCTCCCTTTGTGGTTCCCTATTGTCTGTCATCCATCATCCATTGTGTTTTCTTTGGTTCCCTCATTATCTTCCCTTCTCTACATCCATCTCCTTCCATCGCAAGCCATCATCGTCATCTTTCTTTAATTGTCGATTGAGGTAAGTGGTCCGTCTGGTTTTACTTGTGATGCTAACATTATTATAATTAGGTTTTGTTTTTTACTGGGTTTTGTGTACTGCTTTGATTGTATAGGTTTAATCGTCGGTTGTGTTTTTTTCTTATTTGATTGTATGGGTTTAATTGTTGATTGTGTGTTTTGTATTTTGCATTTTGCGTTAGTATGCAATTGGATGGTGTACTACATTTGGTTTTGTGTTTTACCTCATTAGATAGTTGTGTACTACGTCCGCCTTCTTCCATCACGTGTTTTTTTCTGCTTTGATTGTATGGGCATTATGCTTTACTGCCTATTGATTTTTGTAATACATTATGCTTTACTGCCCATTGATACTTTTGTAATGCATTATGTTTTATTGCTATACTTTTCATAAATTTACTATTATTGTGTGATGAATGACAATATAGTTTTATTAAATACAACACTCTATAATGGAATTTGATAGTAAATTTGTTAAGCATAATAGGTATGATTCCATGAAATATCCTTATGATTATAGTCATATTTACTCAATTGATATGATTTATTCTTTATCATAAGTAATTTTTGAACTTAAAAGATAAGATGGATTGGAAGCTATAATCTATAAGTATCTTGAGAATAAGAATAAGAAATTCATCAAGAATATAATGTTTTAAGATTTTTTCTTTTTTTAAAGAATTTAAAATAGGATATGATGCAGCCAAGGTTCAGGTTACAATGATTTGGAGAAGTCAATGCATTTCTACGTGAAGCATCATATTATGTTGATGCTACTGTCAAAAGAGGCATCACCTTCTGTACCTGCTACTATATCATCCAGCAACCCTAGTACACCATCCACCAGTCCTACACCATCCACCACCCCTATACTGATAAAGATATCAAAGGTAAACATTGCAGATGAAGTAGGTGACCTCCAGTCGGGGGATGAGGGAGTTAATGGAAGAACGTAAATCACAATTGTCAACAATTTGTAAGTAAAATTCTAAAAATTTTGTAATACATGATAGCATCATAGGTTTATACTGAAGCTATAGGTTTTAATTTGAAAATGATCTATAATAACTTATATATTAAGTTGGTTTTATCTAGAACGTACTCAAGAAATATCTCATCCAAGTTTAAGGAGAGCTTAGATCTTAAGGCATATATATGGAAGAATGTCTTATAGCCGACAAAGGATTTTCATTCTCAGGAGTTTGAGGTAAACAAAATATATTCATTATCCTTTACTATTTATCTAATTTTATACATTAATTGGATAAATATTTTCATTTATAAATACTTATAGTATGTTTTTTTAAAAAGAATTTTTTGGGATCAATTTAATATTGTAATTTATAATGTATAGGAGAGGCAAGTTCGTACACGTTATAGAGACTTTCTTGCTTCGACACGCAAGAATGGTGTACAACCACCATATATATCTGAAAAAATATGGATTCATTGGCAACAATATTAAGAATCACTTGAGGTAATATCCATTTCAAAGTGTAATTCTGTCAATAGATGTGGAGGACCAGACAGAGAGAGTCTACCCGTATACACTAAAGGATGTTTGACTCACCAGGAGCATCAACCTCAACTTGTAAGTATCAAAACTTTACACTTATATCTTGATTTTCGTACTTTGATGTATGAAATTTGATTTCAATGTAATTTGATGTATAAAATTTAAAATGAAAACATATGTGCATTGTGGAGAATAATAATGTTATAAATGTCTAGTGCCATTAATGGTTGTATTCTTGAGTTAAAATTTTTTGTCTAACAAGGGGTAAACATTATATAAATAGAACAAATTTTGTCAAAATTTTTGTAAATTATAGTTCACTTATAACAATTTATTCTGATGCAAGAAGTCTACACCACACTAGTTCTTTTTGCACACTCACACCAAGAAGCATGATGGTGTGATCATTGTCAACACTTGATACAAACAAAATCATGTATGTAAAATCTATACTTTAATATTAATTATTAAAAAGTATCACTTATTAACATAAACAATTATAATGATAGGACCAAATATAAGAACGCATTGAACGATAGTCTCAAAACTCTGAAACTATTGATGAGAGTCAAGGGTCTCTTGATACAGTGGGTGGTAGGGACCACCGTGTAAGGATTTTATGCTTAGGTTTATTTGCGAACACATGTTATTCACAATCCTCCTCATCCACTATAGCTAGATCTAGTAGGTGGTCCACATCAAATGAGAGAGTCCTTCAACTTGGGAGCACAGTAGAGAGATGAATCCTCCTCATCAATGAATTCGGTGTAGCATTAATTAGACAAGAAAATAAAAACTTAATAGACTAATCAAAGACAAGAATACTTAGATAATAAGTTCAAGATGTTATGTGACGCAAGATGAATAGAGAGAGAGTGATTATTTGTCAAACCCTACAATGAAATAGAATTACAAAAGCTGAAGCAAAGCACTTTTAAAAATGATTAGGTTAACAATGGCGCAAAAAATTTATTAATCACTTATTTAGGTGATGCATTGCCCATAAGCATTTATATACTTAATCAAATGCCTACAATATTTGTTAGAAACACTCTTTATAAAGTGACAGATATGTAGAAAACTTGATATGATAAGCCTAAAACCATATACTACCTAAATTTGTGATCTCTTTTGCAAATGTAGCTAGGAAATAAGGTCCAATAAGGGAAAAAATATCTATATTAGATATGCTAAATAGTTAAAAGGATATGAGTTCATAGATAAATAAGGTAATGAAGGAGTAATAGAATTTGAATCATGAGATGTAAAATTTTTAGAAAATCACTTTCCAAAGTTGGGTGAAATAGGAAAATACCTATTTTTATATAAGACTCTTAACCAAAGTGATTATGTTACACAGAATCAGGAACATGTTCTATCCAAATGGAAGCAATCTAGAAAATGGAGATTTGACTCAAAACTAATTCATATTACATCCTAGTGAGAATTTCCCTAGTAGGAGTAAATAAAACAATATGGAATATAGTTCTTATAAACCTCATTTACTTCAACATAATTATGGAATAATTGCCTAATACTATTTTGAACTAGAGGGAAATTCATATGATTCTACCATAAGAAGAAGGTGAACCAAAGAATATAAATAAGGCTCACATTGTTTTTGTTAAAGAAGAATGCATGAAATTAATGAATGAGGGAATGACTTCTTTAAGCTCCAACAAAGTATATGACTTGGTTGATCTCCCTAATAGAGGAAAAGCTAATACAAACAAAGGGACAAAATAAAGTGAAAAGCTGATAATAATATTAAAAGATACAGGATATGCCTCATGGCTAAAGGATATGCATAATAGAGAGAATTAATTTTGAAGATACAGTTTCACCAGTTGTGAGGTCTACTTTAATCAATTTAATCTTAGCTATAATAGTTAGTCTAGATCTTCGATTACATCAAAAGGATATAGAGAGTACTTTTTAAATGGAGAATTAGAAGAAGAAACATATATGGAATAACCTATAGATTGCATTCTGATAGGATAAGAATATAAATCATGTTGGTTATTAAAATTGACTTATGACTTGAAACAATCCTTAAGACAATGTTACATTTTTTTATTAAAAGATCCAGTTCAAAATCATACTAAATAATTACATTATTAAAAGATTCAAAAATAAATTTACGATTTTACCTTTATATATGGATGATATTTTGATTACAAGTAATGCTTATGAGTTTTTTTTATGAAAATTAAAAAATAGCTTTCATCTGAATTTGAGGTGAAAAACATTGGTAAAGTTGTATGTATTCTTGGAGTTACAATTTCAGGGATCATTCAAAGAGATTACTATCTCTTTCATTAATCACATTTATTCAAAAAATTCTTAATTGGTTTCATATGCAAAAGTAAAAGCCAATTGATAATCTTATTGCTAAAGGCGAAGGTTTTATTCAAAAGTTATTTTCCATCAACACCATAAAAAAGGGAACAAATGAAGAATGTTCCCTATTCTACTTTAATTTGGAGCCTAATATATGCAATGATGTATTCAAGACCATATAGTTGTTATATTGTTTGAGTAGTGAGCAAATGTCAGTCAAATCTAAGCCAAGTGCATTGGAAAGCAGTAAAAAATTTAAGTATTTAAAGGTACTATTGATTTCACATTTTATTATTAAGGCAGTGACCTACATAAATAAGGTTATATAGATGTATGTCAGGAAGGAGATTTGAATGAGAAAAAACTACCTTTGGATTTGTTTTATTACTTAACAATAGTGCAATATCATGAAAAAGTCAAATTTACGTTATTTTAGCTCTAATGAAAAATGAATTCACATAATTTTTGGCTACATTACAAGAAGTTATTTGGCTCAAACATTTCTTAGTTCATCTAGTGTCTTTAAAAGAAGGAATACTTTAATATTAATTAACATGATAGTTTAATAACAATCATATATACGAAAGATCCCAAATTTCGTTTCAAAACCAAACATATAGATATAAAGCATAATATAAAAGATATAATTACGTAAGGTAAACTAAACATGAAGTATATATGTCCATGTGATATAGTGACAAACCTAATGACAAAACCAAATTCCCAAGATTCATAAGCAAGCAAGTGAATTCATTAGGATAATATAGACATTAACAATTTATTGATAAACAATTATAAATATATGTTTATTCTTTATGTTGTCATGTCTAAATGTAATTTATATGATAACATTATTCATTATATAATAAATATTATTTAACACGTAATTCTAAACTATATTATCTCTATGTAAAATGTTTTAAATATGAATTAAGTACGTCAAACAAATAAAAGGTTGGCCCTCTCGGGCAACTGCTTCAATTTTTATAATAAATAAAGATGAGGCAAGTTTAAAGTTTGTTATCTAGGTAATAATTAAGA
The DNA here is from genome assembly GCA_027563595.1 of Erythroxylum suave. NCBI lineage: Eukaryota > Viridiplantae > Streptophyta > Magnoliopsida > Malpighiales > Erythroxylaceae > Erythroxylum > Erythroxylum suave. The sequence continues at coordinate 3,047 of JAOSBN010087989.1, read as the reverse complement.
TAAAAAAGCTTCAATTATAAATGTCATTTTAGATAAAAAATGAAAGGAAATTAGTTTAGAGTGATTCAATCATCACTATATATTTCTTAAGTTACTAAATAAAGATGAATTTTAAAATAGACAAGTGAACTTGAGTTAAATGTTAAGTACGTTTGAATAAACATATGTATGTTTTATTCAAGAATAAAAGACATCTACTATAAATATAAAAGAGTTACTATCGTAACAGATGTCTCTACCATGTATATAAAATCAACCATATAAGGGGAATAATATAAGTCACTTGAGAAAATTTAAAGTAGAGAAAGGTTATTTTCATTATTGATTCACATTAACAAAACGTATTCAATAGCGACCATATGACACCCCACTCTTGCAAGCATATACCTCACATCTTGAATGATGTTCGAGAACGTACCCTGCGAGGGTGGCATGCTAGCACAGTCAGTTAGTACAATCTTGTTACAAAATTTTTTTTCAACACACATATGCAGAAATCAATAATCAAATTAGGCCAATTCTTTTCTTTAATAACATAAAATCACATTTATTATTATTACACTCAAGATCAATCTCATTTATAAACCTTTCCACTATGGAAAGTTATTACAAAACATAAATATACAAATATACATACTACAATAATTGTAGAAGACTTAATTCGATCAAAAATAAGAACTACTAATGCAGACACGAACTGATCCCGACCTCTATCTCTTACTTGAACGCAGTAATTATACTTCCATTAGCCTAATGGGGTAACTCTTCTGAGCCTGAAAAATATAGCAAAAATTTGGGTGAGTTTTTGCAAACTCAGTGAGTGACCATCCCTGATGGCTCACTCAATCACATAAACATACAATTCATATAATTATGTGGTTCACCTCATATCTTTAATTCATCGTGTTGAATAAAATACACTTGATCAGTCATTTCACATTTTACATTCAACACATATCACATTCAGAAATTATTCAAATCATTATAATCATTCATATCAGGCATATGCAGTGCACATAAGACTCATTTTCATTTATTATTTTCGTTGTGACAGAATGCTTTTTTATATAGCCCATATCCTTTAGTGGATACCAAGTTATATCAGATGATATCCCATATCCCTTAGTGGATACTGGGTACATTCACAACCAAGCCTGAGGTTCTCATCACAGTTTTTGAGCTTTAAGCTCTTTTTCACAATAAGAGTGTTGAGCTAATTTTCAGTGGTTACTCCTGTCACAACTGCCTTTTATCTTTCACGCATTAATGTAATGGAATGTATCAGTCACATATGTTTAATCAGTCACTTTATTTCACTTTACACATTCACTTTCACACGTCATCAGACCTTGGTTCCGCATTCAACATTTAAGTTGAGAATACATTTATTTCTTCTCATTCACATACAACTAGCACTTTAATATCACATTTATGCATCAAGTCTCAGACCTTCATCGTCCGGCATCAACAAAAGCAAATCACATTCATATCATTTATTTTCACATTGTATAATAATCATAACTGTAGTCATTCAATTCAAAAATTGAGATCAGAACAAACAATGAAATAAGACCATCTAGGTCGACTCACAGTATGCTCTAGATTAGCAATTGTTTCCAAGATCTGGAAACGTCTGAATGTGGACATTTATCCTACACATCAAAATTATGCAATACACACATTGCATACACATTAATAATTGCACAATCTTAAGTATTCATTTATGCACAAATGCGTATATAGACTATGTACAATGCATGCTCAATGACAATCCTGGGTATATTATTAATTTTCACATTTTATCCACATTCTCATTTTGTAACTCAATTACTCGACATTCCATTTTTAGCATTATTTACTCTCACAGCATCCAACTCTCACTAACTTTTATTCAATACCCATTACTCATTTCCTTTGAATCACAACTACAATCATATAAACCTCTACATTTGCATTATACACATGTCCTTGGTGCTTTAATACTAATAATTCATTCACTAATGCTGTTCTAACATTATATAATCATACAATATCCAAACCCTCATTCTTTCTTAGAAATTCTATGAAGCATTATGACAAAGAAAATGAAGTAAATTGGCAACACTTTCTTCTAGATAAATGTTCCCCATTGTCTTAAGTTTCTAATGACACCAAGATCATTCAATTTAGTTCAGTATTTCAAAAGTTGTCAAAATATTTCAGACTGTTCATAAACAAAATCAATATCCTGTACTAAACTTCAATTCAGAAAGCTAGAATTCTAGAGACATAATTAAAATTTCATTTCTTCATAAAACTTGCATCCCTATGTCTCTAGTTTACTCCAAATAAAAATCATCCCAACTGGATAACTACAGGTCAAGATATCATCAAAATACTAAAGCATGTTTAAGTTATGCAGGAAAGCTGGCCGTAGCGAAGCAAGGAGTTAGCCGTGGCGAACTTTTCCCGAAAGGAAAATTGGTCATGAAATCTTGCAAGTTTGCCACGGTAAACTTTTCTAAAGAGGAAATCCTATAGGTTGGCGGTGGGAAACCAAGGAGTTGGTCTTGGTGAACTTTGCCAGAAAGCAGTAAACAGGGCTCATTTTCCAGCTTTTCCAACTCTGTTCTTTAGGTTAGTTTTTTATGACCATTATGACCTAGAAAATGAGGTTTTTTGGCAATACCTTCTTCTAAATAATTGTTCATATATGTCTAAAGTTTCTAAATAACATAATTTTATACAATTAGGTTCAGTATTATGAATGTTATACACAATTTACTATATACTATTTGCAAACAGAGACATAATCCGAAACTCAACTTCAAGACAAATTTCAAAACCTTTAGAGATAGAATTCAGACTCTATTTCTTCATGAAAATTGTATTCATTCGTCTGTAGTTTAATATAAATCAATAATCATCCTATTTGGATATCTGTAGGTCAAGATATGTCTAAATTTCAGATGCATGTTCAATAGAAACATAACATCTAACATATTTCCAGCACTCCTCATCATCAATTTCATCCTAATTCATCTCTTTTGCTTAGTCTATCATTTCTA
>JAOSBN010087968.1:0-12081 GCA_027563595.1 Erythroxylum suave | reverse complement strand
TTTGTAATTGCTCAAGTGTATATATGAATAAACCCTCTCTACACAAATGAGTGTATGAGATTTTCCCAAAACCTACAAACACAAGGAAGAAGACAAAATGTTATTAACTTTACAGAATCTAGATTTTGGATTAATACTTTTTTGAGGTATCCAAGCAAAAAACAAAAAAAAACCCAAATGACTATTCGATCAGCCCAAGAATTACAATTGAAAGAGACAACTAAGAATGATTCATATTCAGAAAAAGGCAAAGGCGAGGGTAGATGAAAAAATAAACAAAGAGAAAGCAAAGTGGGTTTAATTCATGGACTAGATAGGCGCATCTGTTGTTTAGAATCATGATTGAACATCCCCTAACTGGGAATGGCTTAAAGGGAACAAGTTCGTCAGTTCATCCCACAGAGCAGTTATCATTATACTTCCAATAAAAGAAGGGACGAAAAGGGCTTGTCCTCTAACAGAATACATAAAAGGCCCTTTTCATGGGAATTCTGTAAACAGTTTGAACATATAGCGACACAAAACTTCTAAAAATGGCTCCAAAACAATTTTAATTCAAATGTTACAACGCAATTCAAGAATTGAGCATAATCTTCTTTTGCTTACTTCCCACTGGTTCCTCATTTTCCCTTCTGCGTTGCGAGAGACCTTCACCGCCACTTGCAGGCCATTAAGATTCCTCTCCTTTCTTCCACGGATGGTGCCCCCATAAACAGTGCCAAATCCTCCATAGCCAAGAAAGTGGTTTGTGTCAAAACAATTCGTATAATCACTCAACTCTGAAGGAGAGAAAGGGATTATTGTTGAAGAACCTGCAAAACAAAATTTGAACTGTTTTAGCAGATGATAAAGCCATTTTATTTGTCTAAGCCCCTACTAGAAGCAAATTGGGTTTAGGCTTAAGCTAATTAATTGCAAGGAAAACGTCTTGAATTCAATTTAATAAATCAATCAAAGTGTTATTCATCATCCTAATAACTAATCAAACTCTCCAGGTCTCTACAGGATCTATCATATGGTTAGGCACATGAAATGATAAAGTTCAGGAATTTTGTTGCAACCCTCTCTTCCTTTGGAAACTTAAGGCCAGAAGTAGCATGTAAATAAGTTAGGTGGAGCTTAAAGAGGTAGAATGCAGAAATCTACTAAACTAGGTAAGAAATTAAAGAGGTTACACTAATAAGGTAGTTTCTAGTTATGCTAGTTGAGTGATGGTGATGCCAGGGGTATGTGCTATGATAAAAGAAACGAGCAGGTGGGGGAAGTCACAAGTTCCACCATGTTATTGGTGGTAGAGATTTCTTACCGTCCTCCGCCCCAACAGGATGTCCGACTTGCAACAACCGAAACAAGAAAGGCTGCATTTCTGAATTTGAATATAGAATGACTTAAACCAATATAAATAGAATACTGGGAAGATATCCCAAGATTTGATTTGTATAGCAGCTAAACTAAATGAAAGGGTTGAGACTATATATGGTACTGGTACCTACCGCATATGTCATAAAATTATATGTTTTTTGTTAAAAAGATGAACCTATTAGGTTTTTGTTTAGCGTGTCGGAAGTGATAAGAAGTCAAATTAGTATAAGCATAGACTGATAGTTATATAGTATAGGTAAATGATAATACTGCTTATAAGTGTGTATACTAGACAGAGAGAGCAGGCTTCAAGAGTTGGTAGGAGTGATTATGATGGTGATGGTTTTGGGGTTTGCTTCCAATTCGACAATCGGAATGGATAAGGAAGAGAGAATATTAAATTTTTTGTTGGCTGCCAGGTGGAGGGGAAAAAGGATTGTAGGGGGACCTGATCGCTTACCAGATACAGAAAAACAAGACACAAATAGAGAGAGAGAGATGGTTAATTAGTTTTCTTCTTGTCTTTGACTCCATCCTGTCTTTTTCTTTGCATTTTTCTTCACTCACAAGGTAATCGCTTGTTTGAGAAGGGTTTTCCGGGAATTATCGAGTGCACAGCTCGTTGTGAGCGCAAATATGGAGACAGAGAATGGAGTGGGAAGGGTAAGGGCACTCGTGAAAAGAAGATGACGCGCCCCCGCAAGACCCCAAGAGTCTACGGTGGAAGCTGAGCATTGTCAACGTCAATGCTCTGAAGACGAAACTACAGAAAAAGATGTGAACTACTATCTTAAATTTAGAATATCAAATCGGTTAAAATAGATCCTACTTTTATACGAATTTAAAAACATATTGCGTATCATTTAATCAATAGAAAGTAAGTTTTGTCATGGATGTTAATTTTGGTATGGCCCGGTTGTTGGATAATTTTGCCCCTAAAGGCAATTTTGTCCTTTACCTTATTTATGGATAGTTATTAATTGTGATTTTGTTTTTAAATAAATTAATGGTTAAGTAACGCAATTTGATCCAATTAAAGGTAATAAGGTGACCCAACAAATGATTTAAATCAATGGGTCGAAGTCTGGGTGAAAAATGGGTCCCTTTCAGTGTAGACCTGGACCATATCGGTCTTGTGATGGAGAAGCCCGATATGGAAGTTCATATATATATAGGGGGTCTCCTGTGGTGGCAAATGTAATTCGCGAGCATTTCAGAGCTCCGACTCGTTAAGAGCACCCGCGTCTTGTGCAAGCCACAGAAAGACCTAGAACTCGAGTCAGTGATCAATCTTCACAAAGGAACCAGGAGCTGTTGAGCGCAATTGACAGGAGAAAAAGGCTTCCAAAGTTGGAATGGAACCAAAATCAGGTATTTCAATTTTCTTCATTTTTAATCCATTCACGGATGATCCTGGGTGCGTAGTGAAGTCTGCTCTACGCATTACACGTGATATCAGAGTGGTTACGTAACTGGATTGTCCAAAATGAAAATATTTAGTTTTTCTCTCTCCTCTCTCTCTCTCCTGGTTTTGGCTCAATTTCTGGTTTTTTGGTCCTATTAATCCCATAGAAGTGGTTTAAAGTTGATTTGCCACGAAAAATGGATCAAAACGGGCTAAACGAAGCAAAAAATGGCAATCCAGGTCACCGAAAATTGCCCCCTTCGTGAGCGTCGGGCGTGTGCACAGTGCGGGGGGAGAGACGATGACGCAGGCGCGTGCATTGCACGTGCCAATCGTGTTCCGCCGCGCGGTGCATATGTAGCGCCACCCTTGTGGCGACACGTGTTGCGAGTGTGTTGCACGCACAGGCCACCACCCGCGCGTCTGTGTGCGTAGGACGCGTGCCACGCAGGAGCCAGACGCATCTGGCGCGCATCTGGCTCGAGCGCGTGCAACACACGCACCCACCCACCACTCGCACTGACGTGGCGGGGTTGCATCAGCGGTTGACGTCATGCTCTCGTCAGCCATACGAACGTGCACAGTGATTAAATTTTTTTTTAAAAAAAATTCCCATAAAGCTATCCCAGGCATTTTTGGGTCGGTTTTCGAGTTCGGGAGTTTTTTTAAGGTGATTTTAAATTTTTTTGGATTTATTACGTTGGTAATTAATTCCAGAAAACATTTTAAGGCCTTTTTTAGGCTAATTTTGAGTGCATTTTTGTACATCAAACAGCACATAAGGGAGGCACTTAAAATGTCTCGTGTGACTGGTTCGGTATTCAGGCAAGTACGATGGACACTCCCATTGAGAATTTTTCAATAAAAATCTCAAATAAAGTTTAAATACAATGTTTTCAGTTTGTATGTGTGATTATTTGGTTGTGCATCCGGTTTTGCATTTGTGATCAATTTTCACACTCGCTATGCCCATATAGACTGCGAGAATGACATAAAGTAGTGTCCCTTGTGTTAGTAGACTTTCTAGGATACCGATAAGAATGCAGTCACCAAAGTGGTCTTTCAAGTCGATATTTTGGATTGTTCTCTTTCATGTTGGGGGACGTCTTTGGCTTTATGTTTGGCTATTCTGGCTAAAGCTGTTGGCTTTACATAAAGTTTTGAGATGCGCATAAAAGCATTTGATGGAGGAAGATCATTGCTTGAATGGTCTATTCACCCAAAGGTGGTAGTCTCATGAGAGTTAATGATTTGTACTTTGATCGCTTTTATGTGAGTGTTTGATTGCATGTAATATATATTCAACCCAAAGGTGTTTCATAATATGTGTGATTAGATTCTCGGTATAGATCCTTTTAATTGTATCGCTGTTGTCCTACATTTCTACTGACATAAACATTGTCTTTATTATTTTGCAGTCACCTTTTCAGTTAATAATAATACTGTCACCATTGAGACCTTAACTGGTTTCAACTACAAGAAATGGTTAGGGGACGTGGAGTTCGCATTGGAGATAGCAGACATCAGTCTGGCAATGCATGTTGAACGTCCTCCTCTACTCACAAATGCCAGCACCGAAGCAGAGAGAGAAGCAATGGCCACCTAGGAGAAGTCAAATAAGCTGTGCTATTTGACTATTAAGAGGTCGGTCTCAAAACATCTGCTAAGTGGACTCAAAGATATCACAGTGACAAAGGAGTTCATGGACAGCATCTCCCAAAGGTATAAAGTCTCTTGCAATGCTGAAAAAATGGCTTTAGTTAAAGAGCTTTTCTCCATAAGGTACACTGGAGAAGAAGGCGTCAAAGACTACATCATTCGGATGGTAGATCTTCAGAACAAACTAACGGCACTGGATATTTCGATTGGTGATGACTTGATAGTACATCTGGCACTATACCTTCCAGATGAGTTTGATTCATTGGTTACAACTTATATCTCACTGGATGAGACTTGGGACATTAATGCCTTGATTACCCGGTGCGTTGCAAAAGAGGAAAAGTTGACAAGATCTCCTCATACAGCCTTATATGCATTGGTTAAAGATAAAGGAAAGGTCAAACCCCAGAAATCCAAAGGCAAAGGAAAAGGTAAGTTCACTAAACCCTCTCCTCAAATTCAAACTAGGCAATCTAGCATTATAAAGGGGCCATATGACCTTAAGAACATGAGGTGCTTCTTCTGTAAAAGGAAGGGGCATAGGAAATCTGACTGCCAGAAGTACAAACTCTGGAAGATCAAACAGGATATGTCAGGTAACCCCTCAGCCTATATGATTCATGAATCCAATGTTGATATAACCACATCAAGTTCATGGTGGTTAGACAGTGGGGCTTCTAACCATGTTGCTTCCACTATGCAGGGGTTCATCTCCAGGAGAAGGCCGCGAAAGGGGGAGCTGAAACTGATGGTCGGCAACAATGAGGAATTTAATGTATTATACGTAGGAGACGTAGGATTAAACCTCGATATGGGGTTCATTTTGTACTTACGAGATACTTTCTATATACCGTCTTTTGAACGGAATCTGATATCTGTATCAGTTTTGGATAAATAAGGTTATCGTTTTGTATTTGATAGTTCGGTTGTAAACATTTCTATCAATACAAGACATATCGGTACAGCCTCCTTATCCTACAGTCTTTATAGTATGTGTCTTGCTCCTAATGAAATGTATGCCTCTTCATATGTTGCTGAACCTGTTACTCGAAAGAGGACCTCCATAAAGGACACATCATACATGTTATGGCATAAAGGTCTTGGCCACATTTCCAGGGAAAGGGTTGAGAGACTAATAAAGGACAACATTCTCCCAACTGTAGACTTCAGTGACCCGGAAACATGTGTCGATTGTTGTAGAGGCAAGTTGACCAAAATAAAGAAGAAAGGATCAACTAGTGCTTCGAGCTTGTTGGATCTCATACATACAGATGTTAGTGGTCCCTATACTGTAGCAATATGCAATGCAAGATATTTTCTGACATTTATAGATGATTATTCCCGATATGGATATGTGTTCTTACTTAAAGAGAAGTCTAAAGTTCTTGATAAATTCAAAATCTTCAAGACTAAAGTTGAGAACCAATTAGGAAGATCGATAAAGATTGTCAGATATGATAGAGGAGGGGAATACTATGGCAGACGTGGGGTTACAGGACAAGAAAAGGGTCCGTTTGCCAGGTATTTAGAGTCAGTTAGGATAGTGGCCCAATTCACTAAGCCAGGTAGTCCTGAGCAAAATGGTGTGGCTAAAAGGCGTAATCGCACCTTAAAGGACATAATAAGGTTAATGCAGAGCAGGACTAACCTACCTGAGTACTTATGGGGTGAAGCTATACAGACGGCACTATATATTTTAAACAGGGTCCCAAGCAAGTCAGTGTCAAAGATGCTTTTTGAGCTTTAGGTTGGGAGAAAGCCAAGCCTTGCACACTTTCGTGTGTGGGGCTGCCCTGCTGAGGTAAGATTATACAATCCTTATGAAAATAAGCTGCAACCTCGTTCAACTTGTTGCTATTTTGTGGGTTACCCCGATCACTTTAAGGGCTACAGATTCTACTGTAGAAAAAGGGGAGCCAGAATTGTAGAATCACAGATAGCAAAGTTTCTAGAATTTGATGTCTATGATGAGGGAGGACCTTCACAACCTCCAGAAGCTAGCAGGACTGATACAACCACCATAGTGTATTAACCTCTCATACAGTCAACTCCGATGGACCTAGGCCCTAGTGCCCTGCCTATGCAGGCGTAGGAACCTGCTCCTGTTCAAGGGGAGGTTTCTGAGGTACAGGAGCTTGTGCAGTTATGCAGATCCACCAGAGAGAGGCGATCTGCTATCTCATCAGATTATATAGTCTATTTGGGTGAACAAGACTATCATATCGGACATATAAAGGATCCAGTCACTTTTATAGAAGCCGTTTCTGGTCCCCATGCAGATAAGTGGTGGGAAGCAATGAAGGATGAGATGCAAGCTATGAGGTATAATAAGGTATGGAAGCTTGTTGATTTACTTCAACATTGCAAGCCTCTTAGTTGCAAATGGTTGTTTAAGACCAAAAATGACGCACAGGGTCAAGTTGAGCGGTTTAAAGCACATCTAGTTGCTAGAGGGTTCACCCAGAGAGAAGGAATTGACTTCAATGTCACCTTCTCTCCTGTGTCCTCAAAGGATGCATTTAGGGTAATCATAGCATTGGTAGTTCATTATGATATGGAGCTCCATCAGATGGACGTAAAGACTGCCTTCCTGAATGGCGACCTTTATGAAGAGGTCTATATGGCATAACCTGAAGGTTTTCAAGATCAAGATGCAACTGACAAAGTATGCAAGTTGAATAAATCAATATATGGTCTAAAGCAGGCTTCCAGACAATGGTACTTGAAGTTTGATGAGGTATTAACTTCATTTGGTTTTGTGGAAAACAAAGTCGAGAGATGCTTATACCATAAGGTCAAGGGGAGCAAAGTCATCTTCCTACTTCTGTACATTGATGACATCTTGGTCGCGTCAAATGATCTGACCATATTGCATGAAGTTAAGCAACTATTGGCCAGACATTTCGACATGAAGGATTTAAGTGAAGTATCTTTCTTCCTCGGTATACAGATTCGGGACAGATCTCAACACATACTAAGTCTCTCACAAAGAGCATACATTGAGCGGGTACTGCAAAGGTTTAATATGGCTGAATATAGAGTTGTAGCACCCATCTCTCATGGAGAGAGATTATCTTTGGCAAAATGTACAAAGAATGAAGTTGAAAGAGAGGCTATGAAGAATGTTCCGTATTCTAGTGCTGTCGGTAACCTGATGTATGCCCAGGTGTGCACTAGACCAGACATTGCATTTGCTGTTGGAATGCTAGGTCGATATCTGACAAATCGAGGTATTGGTCATTAGAATGCAGTCAAACAAGTGTTGAGATATCTTAAAGGTACCAAGGATTATATGTTGACATATAGAAGGGTTAACAATTTAAACCTCACAGGGTATACAGACTCAGACTTTGCCATGTGTCCAGATGACTGCAAGTCCACATCAGGATATATTTTTATGTTAGCAGATGGTGCTGTATCGTGGAAGAGTGTCAAGCAGACACTGGTCACTTCCTCGACCATGCATGCAGAGTTTGTTGTATGTTATGGTGCTGCTACACAGGAGGTTTGGCTTAGAAACATGATTTCTGAGTTATCTGTGGTGGATTCGATTGCTAGACCTATACAGTTGTACTGTGATAACCTTGCTGCGGTGATGTTTAGCAACAATAACAAGAATATCACAGGGTCTAAGCATTTAGAGGTCAAGTATTTGACCATAAAGGAACTGATTCAGAAAGGTGACGTTGCAGTGGAGCACATCAGGATAGAAGACATGTTAGCTGATCCACTAACTAAACGACTTCGCCCACAGCATTTGCTAGACATGTATCTAGTATGGGAGTGTTGAAGTCTTTTGACAGCAGTAGTTAGGGATCACTTTGTTTTGCTCCTTAAACTTTTGTACATTGGTTGTATTATGACATTATCATGTATATCAGTTATATGGCCATATTTTCTTTGCTATAAATGTTTTGCATGCAGTCATAATACACATAAAAGTCTTAAGATTTATGTTGATCTTAAGCATTTGACGTCATTGGTCATAAATAAAGACTGACCTTGAACTTATGTCATTAAACACATTAAGCTTATTTGGATATCGCTAAAGTTTCAAATGACATAAGGGGATATGAGTTTCATCCCATAAAGGTTTCCTCCAATAAGAGAGGAAACAAGTTTTCTCTAATGCTGTTTAGCATTCGGTGAGAGAAAGTTGAATTTCTCTAATGCAATTCAACATAAAGTCAGAGAAATTGAGGCCTATAGACGAAGATGATACATATTAGATCATAAGGGTATCATCATAGTCTACTATACTCCATTTTCCCATTCATGTTAGTGAGGTATTTGGTATTTGTGATTATATTGGACCTGTGTCACATATGACACATGTGTCTGATATCTTCCGGTATCGAAAGCCTTGCGGGATAGAATGTAGGACTTCCATTATCTTGGATTAGATATTTTGAAAATTTTGGTACCAATACGGTAGCGTGACTTAACTGGATTTTTCAAACTGTTTTTAAAACTAAACTTGAACTCAATTAATACCTGTCCAAGGGGGAGATTGTTGGACAATTTTGCCCCTAAGGGCAATTTTGTCCTTTACCTCATTTATGGACAGTTATTAATTGTGATTTCATTTTTCAATAAATTACCGGTTAAGTAACGCAATTTGATCCAATTAAAGGTAATAAGGTGGCCCAATAAATGATCTAAATTAATGGGTCAAAGTTCGGGTGAAAAATGGGTTCCTTTCAATGTGGACCTGGACCGTATCGGCCTTGTGATGGGGAAGCCCGATATGGAAGTTCATATATATATAGGGGGTCTCCTGTGGTGGCAAATGTAATTCGCAAGCATTTCAGAGCTCCGACCTGTTAAGAGCGCCCGTATCTTGTGCAAATCACAGAAAGACTTAGAACTCGAGCCAGTGATCAATCTTCACAAAGGAACCAGGAGCTGTTGAGCGCAATTGACAGGAGAAAAAGGCTTCCAAAGTTGGAATGGAACCAAAATCAGGTATTAATTTTCTTCATTTTTAATCCATTCACGGATGATCCTTGGTGCGTAGTGAAGTCTGCTCTACGCGTTACACGAGTTTGATATTAGCTTGAGTTGATCGGGTTATGAGTGAGTCACGAGTCAAAATAGTTCGGCTCAATGGGTCACGAATTGAGAACGAGTCAAGCTGAACCGGCCTATGATTTGACCAAAACAACAAAAATGACGTAGTTTTGTAAATCTTTTTAAAAAATAAGAATGACTCAGGTCGACCTGAGCTTGACTCGACCCATTGATATCCATAATTTTTGTCAAATGTTTTATTTAGGAAATTCTATTTTAAACGTTTTATAAATATTAGGGATTAAGTTAAATAAAATTTAAAATCTACTTTAACTTTTCTTGTTTCAATGTTTTGTTCCATACAACTTAAGTCAAAGGTGCAACTTTTCAAAAGATAAAGCCCTCTTTAGCAATTAACTGATTCTATCAGCTTTTAGCTGATAGCTAATTATATCAGCTGATTTGATTCGTAGATTGCATTAATTATTTATTAGAGATGTTTGGTAAAATTAACTATTTAGTATTAGTTGTTTATATGTAAAATGAATTATGAAGACATGACTTTAAAAAAATTATAAGAATACGAATATTAAATATCTTATTATTTTGTTGAATATTCTTATAATAATTTAGATTTTAGATATTTAATTCTAAAAAATTAAGTTTATAACTCTAATAAAAACATAGAACATATAATAATAATAATTGGTTACAATCATACTATTGCAACAAAATAATTATATAAATACTTTTATCATTGATATATTTTGATTAACTACTTAATTTAAAATTATTTGGTCTATTAATTTAAAATGATTAATATAATTAACTTGTGAATATTATTAAAAAATTATATAAAATTTTATCGTAATATCTTTTTGTTTAACCAAAGAATTGTTAAATAATTAAATAATATTAGACAAAGATAAAAATTTGTAAATATTAAATAATAAACTTTTAATACGTGATCTGTAAAACCCAAATACTAATTAAATTAAAGATTAAAGTATAAGTATTATTTAATTATAAAATAGAGATTGAAAATTAATATCAATTAGGTTAAAAAAATTAAATAGGTTATTTTAATCCTGGACATTCATTGGATGTTGTATCGGGACTAAAAGACATGGCAGAGATCTCCCCCAAAAGATCAATCTCCTACTCTTTCTCAAACCCATTCTTTGCATCATATACATGCACAAAGTCAGCTGGTTCTGCCATTGCCATGAACAACCGATCAAATGAAAATTGAATCGATCTATTGGCACCCAAGTCACCCTTGAGCACGGAGACTGTTAAACCCTGATTTTTTCTTAGAATTTATTATGTTAAATTAGCAAGCATGTATATAACTTAGAATTTATGAATTAGAAAATTTTTGGGAGTTAATATGGTTTATTACTAATTTTGTATGTTAGCATGGATGAAAGGTATGGAATTAAAATGAAGATAGGGAGATAGTAGAAATTATATGTAATAAGGAAGGGTAAGATGGGAAATTAAAAATTTTGTTTTAAACAAATAAGACAAAAGAGAAGAAGAGTTGTGTGTGATAAGGAAGAAAAGAAGGAGAAAGTCGTAGAAGAGCCTAGAAGGAGAAACCGAAACAAGGAGAAAGAAGAAGAGAGAAAAGTGTTCAGCTGAAAATTTGTTATTATTTACTAACTTTTCTTCTTGCTTTAGTGGTAGAAGGAAATAGAGAAGATAGGTTATGTGATGAAAAATGAAGAGAGAAAAGAAGAGGAGTAAGAAAACTATGTTCTTAGATTTCTTTTGTGAACTTAAGTATATTTTAGTTCTTTGAGTTAGAGAAAGTAAGAATAGATCAAGCTTAAACTTATTCATGGATAGCTAGGTTTAAGGAAAGCTTCATGTGTGTGTGTTGATTAAATGAAAATATATTTGTTTTTAGGGAATCAAGCTAGTCAAAGTCAAGAGCAACCAGAAGAGCAAGCTTGAACTTGGAAGTATCAAATAAATAGGTGGGTAATATGTTTATGGATTTAGTAATGATGAGTTGAAATAATTGTGAGTATGTGTGTCAAATATGTTTGTTGTGAATTATTGTGAATGTGGGAAAAATGTGTTGTGACTTGATAACTTGTTATGCTTGAAAGATTTTATTGCTTCGTGTTAAGGAAAAACAAAAAATTTAAGAAACACGAAAGCACGAATATGTCATGAAATGTATGAGCATTGAAAATCTATTTATATAGGCATAAAGTAATCCGTTTCGTTAGTCACGTGCACGATGACCTATAGTCTTCTCCCAGCTGCCCACTTGAGGTCACGAGATCCTTAGAAATTGGACTCATTTTGTTTCACAGTGTAAATTTCAATTTTTCCATTTCATCCACGGAACTCTCGAGCTATTATGTTTATGCATTGCATTTTGAATTGTTGTTTCATGGTTTGATGATAAATTGATTTTTTGTAATCTGAGTTGTGAGATAAAGTATTTCATGTTTATGAAAAATTGTCAAATTTAGATTGTGAATGTTGTGATATGTTGAAATCCAAATTAATGCTATATATATATATATATATATATATATATATATATATATATATCACAACAAGAAAATCGTCAAATAGCGACGGAACATTTCCGACGGAAGGAATACCGTCGGAAACTAGCGACGGAA
>JAOSBN010087957.1:0-12081 GCA_027563595.1 Erythroxylum suave | reverse complement strand
TCAATTGGATCTCTACAGGTCGAGATATCCCCAAAATACTGAAGCATGTTCAGAAAAATATCCAATTCATACTCTTTCAACCGATCCCTTCACATTGATTAAATTCATCTTTTCAAGTTAAGAAAAGACCTACAAATTTTATAGAGAGGTAGAGGAATGTCTTAGGAATCCAATGCTTCAAAAATTACTTTATTTGGTGGTCGGACGAAGAAGTTATGGCCAAAAGAATTAGACACGTTTGAAGCTGTGCATGGAAAGCAAGACGAAATGCACCAGACGATGTGCATAGAAAATGAGACGAAATGCACTAGACGATATGCATGGAAATGACAGAAGCATTGAAAAAATTGCTATAACTTTTCTTACAGATATTTGATTGAGGTGTTCTTTATATGGTTAGAAAAAAGACTTCAAGATCTACAACTTTGATGAAGACCTCAAAGACTGATTTTATCGTCTGAAGGGTCAAAAATGGGACATACGATAAAAGTCAAACATAGAAGCAAATGCAAAATGGAAAAGATAGAAGCATTGGGAAAATTGCTATAACTTTCCCTACAGATATTCGATTAAGGTGTTCTTTCTATGGTTAGAAAGAGGACTTCAAGATCTACAACTGTGATGAAGACCTCAAAGACAGATTTTATCGTCTAAAGGATCGAAAATGCACTAGACGATAGGAGTCAAAGCAGACGAAGTGACGTCAAAGTAGACGAAGTGCACCAGATGAAATGCACTAGACGAAGTGCATCAGATGAAATGCATTAGACGAAATGCACAAGATGAAGTACATCAGACGAAATGCACTAGACGAAGTGCATCAGACGAAATGCACGTGGTCAACTTAAGACGATAAATAGTCAACCATAGACGATAAACACAGACGATTTGTGGTCAACTTACTACACAATTTCAATTCCATTTTTGTTTACATTCTTCCCATTTCAAAATCTCTTAGCCACTAAAAGCACTAAAGAATATTTATATGAACCTCTCCACTTTTCTCATTTATTAGCTTTAATCTTCTAAGAAAAGTTTGGGGTCCAACATCTTGCGCCTTTTCTGTTGCATCCATGTTCTTTGGTCTAATTCAACTATTCTACATGTTTCTTCTTTTTTCATTTCTTTTTCTTTTTCTTTATTTTCTTAATTACTCTAACAGAAAGTCGTTGCTTTATTCCTTCATAGTTGTAATTTTGTTACATTCTTTTTTAAGACTTGTCATGTGGAGTAAGGCTTCGCGTACTTAGCTTCCAGACGGCAAAATTCCACCTTTTCTTGAAGTGATAGTTTCCGATTTTTAAGTCAGCAAAAGCAATTATGTTTTTGGTGCTTTGTAGGATATGAAATGAATGCTAGCATGTTTCAACTTCGAATGGTCATTTTTGGATTTACGATCTTATTGAACCGGGAACTCTAAAACTCCTGAAAAGGAAGGATAGTGAATTCTTGTTGCCGTTGGTGAATTGTGATATTTTCCCTGCTTCCTTATGATGCCTATATGTATATATGCTTATATGTATATATATATAAATCATCAATAAATGTTAATACGGGGAATCAAATTCATTCAGGCCTATTTCAATTATCATTAAACTAGTTTTCTCTTGATTTCAAACTTTGCAAATGATGGAATTGACTGAAAAAGCAATTATACCAAGAAAGATGCTTCTTTGAAAGAGCAATATTATAGAGCCAATACAGCAACATCATCAATATGTCGTCTTGCTTGTTTTGGAGAACCAATGTAAAGACAAACGTAATTATGTACAAATGGGACCCTGTTGACAAGTCTGCTCTACCTTTGAATATATCAATATTGTCGTAGTCAAAGATTAATTGATTAGATGGCAAGCCAACCAATTCTTTCCTTCTCAGTATCTTTCCATGAAAATAGTTGGTACATTGTAATGTTCTGTAATGTGTGATCATTAGACAAACATAAACTGAATTCGTCGTATCGTACAATAAAGTCGAGATTCGCAGGAGACAAATTTTAGGACTTTCCATGAGGTACTACAACTATGACACAGGTACAACTTATAGCTAATTCTTAATATTATTCGAGGAAATAATTAAATACCAAGATATGCTGATTTATGGCTATAGATTATATGCTCGTTATCCTTCATATTTCTGTGCAACATTCAGCGGGGGAGGGGGGTTTCGCTTTCAGAAAACGAAAATCTAAACAACTTCATTCTTTGCATAAATGTGAACAGGCAGTATCCAACTCATGCCTGGCAATGTCTACTGGTTTTCACCAAATTCCAAAGTGGAAGTACATAACTTCATCGTAAACTAGCGTGCAAGAATGTGTTTGCACAGCCACACACAATTCAGGTAGACGCTGGAGCCATCATGTAGCTGGACAATGTATCAAGTCATGGGGTGTCAGAGAGCTGTAATTAACTTGTGGGTTAAATTAGCTCTCTGCCCATCCCACCACTGACAGTGGCAGGGTGGCCCCATCCCGCCAGCCACAATGGCGGGATGGCCACGTGGTATGTCACGTTTTCCATCCCGCCAAGCATAATGGCGGGATGGCCACCACGTATTTCACCTCGCCAACACCTACGGCGAGTGTCCTATCCTCAGCCATCCCTCTTCATTTTCTCCCATTTCACGGATGAAATTTTTTTTATAACATTACGAGAATTTAGCCTAAAGATAACAAAAAAATTTAGGAATAAGTGGCAGACTAAAGTTATTATTATAGGTCTGTTAAGTCCCAAACAAGAGTCTTATAACCTATTTAAGTATCCATATTCACATGTTCCTTTAGCCACATTAGCAAAAAATAAACAAAGATAATATTTTAAACAACTAGGCACTAAATTTAAAATTTTCACAAATTTTGGCACTTGTGAATTCATTTTACCTTTCTTTTGTTATAATGATTAGTAGAGTTGAAAATATATTTCTTTTTCTTAGAATGATTACTAAAGCCAATAGGATAAAAATAGGAAAAAGGGTAACATATTTTTCTTTCTTTTCATAGTACATGTTTATAGTTTTGTTACTCTATCTTTATTTTCTAATCGGAATAACAAATTCACAAAAACCCAACTTTTGAGATTTTTTCAATATAGTGTCCAACTTTTAAAGTTTTTTAATTTAGTCTTAAAACTTTCAAAACTCATATCATTTATGTCAAAATTTTGTCTTCGTAGTAACTTATTAATGTGACTAATACAACATGTTTTTATGGATACGTAGGTAACTTACATCGTTATTATTTAGGCTTAGTAATTATCCATCTAATAATACTATCCTAATCCTTATCTTTTTCATCCTTAAGCCATCCTCTAATATGAAAGGAATGATCATACAAGCAACTTTAGGACTTAGAAACATGACCCAATAACTTGTGTCTCATTAATAAAGTTCTTAACTGCGTACTTATTTGTTTATATGTTTCTCTTTAGCTTATTGTTTATTATACCTAACATGAGTTTAGTTTGTAATTATATGATACATAAAATGAGTTTAGTTTGTAATTATATGATAAGAGCAATGCTTTATGCAAGGACATGAAAAAAAATCATCTGGGTTTTATTGAGTGTGAACATATACCATAGAACTAAAGAAAAAGGTCTGAGCTTAGTTCCTATGTCCATGGTAGTGAATTTATAGGTTGATTCCAATTTTATGTGCAATTGATGATAGTTGCTTATTGTATTTAGTGGTGAGGATATTCCTTCGTATTTCTCATCCTAGGCTTGCTCTTCCTTTTTTTCTTGTTAGGTACTTACTTTTTCTTCAATTTTTTATATTTTTATTTTAATTAAATTTATTGAAAATTGAAAATTGTAGTTATTTTTTAATGTTTTTCATGTGATCAAATATAATAGTTTATATTCTATATTGAGATATTGCTAAGAAAGTGCTAAATTTTCATATTTTGACCATCCTTCTATAGATTAATTCTTAGAATCTTGGGCTTTTTGTATTTGAGGAAACAAAATTTGAATGGTGAACAGAAAAATAAAATCAATTTAGGCAAAGGTGGAATTTTGGTGATATGATTGCAACATAGGTTCCATTTATTGCTTCTTCAATTTGAACCTTTTTATACCTTAATCGTCTAGCAAAATCTTTTTACATTTTTGTTAATAAACCTATTTAGTAGTCTCATTTCCTATGAAGTTGCAATTTAAAACCTTTTTGTCTTCTCTTTAATGCCTTTTATGCTTAGTATAATCTTGATATTTTTATGTAAGGTTCTCCTATTTGTTTGTGGTACCCAAAGAAAGATTGTTGGGAAGGAAAATTAATTATGGTGAAAAGTTTGTTTATAAGGAAGATGCAGAATATGTTAATGGAGATGTTAAAAGTTAAAAAATTGAAATTGATAAGTTTTATTATTAGGACTTTGAGAGGATGGTCGTGGAAGATATTAAAGGATAAAAAGCAAATAAGTTACTATATAGGGCGCCATATGACACCTAAAATTAGTTTGATAGAGGTGACGTAGAGTGATGATTATATGAAGAAAATATGTGAGATTATTTTTAAAAATAAGGTGATAGAGATCTATGTTAATATAAATCCAATTTTTTACATTTAGAATAAAATGTGGATGTTGAATTTGGTATTTAATGGTTTGAAGTTATCAAAGTTAAGATTATTACTAGGGTTTCAGATGACGTCCTTACAGATATTGTAAACGATCTAGAAGGGGGGTCGAATAGATCTTTCAAATTTTTCCAACTCTTTTCGCAAAGTGCTACAAAACTAAAAATTAAAAGACACAAAATAAAACAAAAACAAATTGAAATATAAAGTAAAAGAGTAGAGAAGAGAGGCAAACACAATATGTATAGAGGTTCGGTGCAAAGACCTACGTCCTCTACCTAAGCTCCCACTTAGGATTTTGTCAAAGCTCTTTACTACAATTTTTTAGTTTAGTGTGAACTCCTCCAATCAACTTAACTTCCGGCTCAAGCTATATCTTACAAATGATTTGGTTTCTCAGTACAAATCTTACCTCTCAAATGATTCTTCTCTAATCACTCAACTCACAATAATAACAAGGACAGTAATGAAGTAATAAAGCTAAGAATAACTGACAAGAATCAGGGTATGCTATGTAAGCAATATGAGAGCAATGAGAGAATTATTTTAGTACTATAGAACATATGCTTCTTTTAAGAACTTGTGAGTTCATTCCTCTAAATTCAAGACCTCTATTTACAGGTTTCAAGACACTCCTGGACGCTCCTAGCCATTGTAGAAAGATTTTCTCTCATTTGAATTCGTTTGACAAATTCAATTCAGCTGTACCTGATAGTCGACTAGTCAATATGTAATAGTCGACTAATACATCATAGTCGACTTGTTTTCCAAGTTATAGTTGACTAGTAACACTCTTCTATATGAGTCTTCAGCTCTTTACATCAAATAGTCGACTTATAAAATGATAGTCAACTTGTCAAGTTCTCAAACTAATAGATCTAATTGATTCTCCAATCTTTGATTGTCAAGATACATGCATAAAATCCTCATGCAAAATCTTCACATGAAATCCACGTTTTTATTTTTCTGATACTCATTAGACGGCTAGTGCGATTGTTTAAAACATGTGCTTTTCATCTCTTACTATCATTAGTCAATTCTTTATTAGCACGATAGTCAACTTGTGCAAGCTTTCAGTCGACTAGTGTTCCATTTTTTTATTAACTTCCTTTTAATCCAATTAACCTGAAATTATTTCTTAACCATTTCTTAAATTTTATTATTATCAAAATGTAGAAGGCTTAAATTTGTCAACCTCCATTGGTCCAACAATCTCCCCTTTTTTTGATGATGATAAAACATTTGGAAATTGTTTAAAAATGATCAAGGTTTCTATGCCTTGTCTTTTTGATTAGTTTGGCTCCCCCTCAATCAACGAATCAATAAATCCAACATAATCAATGAATCCAACATTTTTATAATAATCAATGAATCCAAATCTAACATTTTTATACCTCCCTCTTTTTATCATTTTCTCCCCCTTTTTGTCATAATAAAAAATGTAAAGAACACACATTAAAAGGAACACACATTAAATACAAAACATTCACAATTATAGTCAAATTAAACAAACATTATCTTAAACTTTCAAATTTAAAAATAAAAATAGTAAATGATAAAACAATATGAATAAGAAATGATAAAATGTGAGTCTAAGTGAAATGCAATGGCCATAAAGGTGGAGAAACATCATCATGTCTACAACCAAGTTTGTCAAATATTTTCTTGATGCTTTTCTCCAAGTGAATTAGAATCCCTTGTTGAAGATCCATTCAAACATTCATTTCTTCAATTTGATCTCTAATTTCTTGAAGCTCTTCTTGGGATGCTTCACTTCTCCTCATATTACTTGGCCTGTCACTTGATCTTTCTGACCCTTGTCTTTTAGGCACTTGTTGACCACTCTCTAAGGTTAAACCAAGCTTTTCCACATGATATGCATACACCCAACCCTTCTCATTTGTTTTCACCAACTTCATACTCCTTATATTGTAGGGTGTAAACCTCCAACTTGTTGGATATGGGTAATGTTCATAGGAACTCAAATTACACCTTTGCAATTTTGAGATATAAGTAATCAAAGCTCCATAAGGCATACCTTTATGCTTGGTAGTTTTCCCTTTAAGCTCTCCTCTCAACAAGTTTGCCTTTCTCCTCATCATTTGGATGATCAAATTTAGAAAATTAATATTTCTACCTTCTTCCAAATCCCATATTATTTCTTTATCCAATGAGATGATATGATTGTTGCTAGCCTTCTTAGGATAAATAACCCTATTTATTGCATAATGCAATATCCTATAGTTCAAGGGCAAATCCATGGCTTCATATTGGGATGAATGTTCAATGTAAATTCTTCCCAGCAATTCAACTCCTTTCATTTCATCATAGCCATAATTCTCCTCAGCTTCCTCATCTGTATCTCTGTCCTCATTTCTCAATACATTTGAATCAAGTAAGGAAGCTCTAGGCCTAATTCCTCCTTTAGGCAACTTAAACCAAATACTCAAATTTTCCTCACAAATATAAATGTCTTTCCCTTGCATATAAGACTTCAAATGAACACCACTATCAACATTACTTCTAATCACAACTAGATTAGCATAGAACTCTCTAACTAAATCCTCATATATATCATCCTTAAAACCCAAAAAGTCCTTCAGTCCTAAGCTCCTTATTTCATCAAGAAAATCCTTAAATTCACTATGTTCTAGCTCAACCTAATCAAATCACATGGAAGGAATCAAAACTTCTGATTTTAGTACCTTATAATAAAGATGTTGAGCCTCCATTGAAGTGAATCTAGGTTCAGGAACTTCATTCTCCCTTTCAACTCCATTTCTTGAAGAAGACCCTTAACTCGGGTTTTGGTGAGTTTTGGTGGCGATTTTCGGTTGCTTTCCCTTCCCACTTGCTTTCTTTGGTGCCATTTGGAAGGATTTGTGGATTGGTGGATGAAGAAGCATGGATTGGAGTTTTTTTTTTAGGGTTTTTGACGAAGATAAGGAGATTTTGACTGAAGGGAATGATGTTTTGATGATTTCAGGAAGGAGTTTAGTGTTTTGGATGAAGAATGATGATGTGTATGTGTAGATTTGGTGATTTTCTAAGAGAGTAGTCAACTAGAATGAGAGGATTTTGAGTTTGAATGTTTTGAACTTTTAGAGGTTTGTGAAAAAATTGAGGGTTTTATATGCAGGGGATGTTCGATAGTCGACTAGTAGGGTATTAGTCAACTGGTTTTGTGAAAAATAAAAGCAGTAGCCTTGGGACATATTTGCTCTGTGGGTTAGTTGACTGGAAGGGTTATTAGTCGACTTAAATAAATACAAATTTTTGGAACCATTAGGTATGAGAATTCTAGTTGACTGGAATGAAAAGAATAGTCGATTATTCGAGGGTAAAAATTTGTGCAATATTAGATCAACAACGATTAGTCAACTTAACACTATAATAGTCAACTAGAGAGCCTCAAAAGCACTTAATCAATTTTTCTCTAGATGCATTAGTCGAGGTGCAAATTAAAGATACTCGAGCATTACCTCAACATCAATCGATTTAGACTCCAATTAGTCGACTGGAAATCTTCAAAATCAAGACAAATCATGTTCTAAACCTGAATATAGATCAATGTTGATACTTTCTCGGATGGAATTGCATATTCACCTAATAATTTGACCATTTTGCTGTAGAAGTGTATGCAATCAATTTCAAATAAGTATGTAATCATCCAATTGAATTTAAATCACACATACCAAGTTTCAATTTGATATTCACAAACACATCTTCTTTAAGTGGATTAGTAAGAATATCTACCAATTTGTTACTTGTAGAGACATGTTTCAAACAAATATCATCTTTCAAATAATGATCACCTATGAAATGATGCCTAATCTCAATATGTTTTGTTCTACTATGCAAAATTGGATTTTTACTTAAGCAAATTGCACTTGTATTATCACAATAGATTAGAGTATTTTTAACAATAATACCATAATCAAGTAATTGATGCTTAAGCTAAAGAACTTGTGCACATGCACTTGCAGCAACTACATATTCAGATTCAGCAGTAGAAATAGCCACACTTATTTTTTACTAGCCCATGAAAGCACAGATGAACCTAAAAAATGTCATAGACCGCTAGTGCTTTTTCTATCTATCCTACAACCACCATGATCAGCATCACTATATACTTGCAAATCAAAAGACTTACAACTAGGATACCATAATCCATTATTAATTGTTTTGCTAAGATATCTAAAAATTCTTTCGCAAGCACTTAAATGAGAAATATTAGGACAAGATTGAAATCTAGCACAAAGACAGGTAGCAAACATTATATCTGGTCTAAACACGGTTAAATATAAAAGAGAGCCGATCATACCTCTATAAAGCTTTTGATTAACATCTTCTTCATACTCAAACTTTTCCAAAACCAGATTTGTTGCCATAGGTGTTTTTACATCTTTACATCCTTCCATGTTGAACTTCTTTAAAAGCTCCTTTGTGTACTTGGATTGGTGGATGAAGATGCCATCTTTGAATTGCTTAATTTGTAACCCAAGAAAGAATTTGAGTTCACCCATCATGCTCATTTCAAATTCACCTTGCACCAAATCACTAAATTCTTTGCGCAAAGATTCATTAGTAACACCAAATACAATATCATCAACATATACTTAGCAAACTAGCATATCATGATCAACATGCTTTATAAATAAGGTATTATCAACTTTACAACGAATGTAACAATTTTGGATTAGAAAAGTACTTAACCTTTCATACCATGCCCTAGGTGCTTGGTTTAATCCATATAGCACCTTCTTGAACTTGTAGACATAATCTGGATGCTCATGATCTTCAAAACCAGGAGGTTGTTTGATATAAACTTCTTCTTGAATGTAGCCATTGAGAAATGCACTTTTGACGTCCATATGATTAAGCTTGATCTTCTTATGAGAAGCAAAAGCACATAGCAATCTAATTGCCTTTAATCGAGCCACTGGTGCATACGTTTCATTATAATCAAGACCTTCTTCTGGATAGAATCCTTAAGCTACTAACCTAGATTTGTTCTTGATAGCATCACCATTTTCATCAAATTTTATCCTATTTACCTACTTGACTCCAATGATGGTTTTGTCCTTTGGTGGAGCTACCAAATCCCATACATTATTCCTCTTGAATTGGTTAAGCTCTTCTTGCATCGCCATCAACCAATGTTCATCTTCAAGAGTCTCTTTTATGCTTTTGGGTTCCACCAATAAGATGAATGTTGAATTGCTCATATGTTCATACGTTTTCCTCCTTATTCTTAAGCCATCGTCCAAGATTCCAATTACTTGCTCCGTAGGATGATTCTTTGCTTTTGCCCAAGTTGTAGTGCTAGGTGCATGATCTTCTTCATCCAACTTTGCTTCTTCAATTTTGGATTCAATTTCTTCAACTTCATTACCTAAATTTCTTGCATCATCATCAAAATAAAACTTTCTCGGGGATGAAATCATATCATCGAATTTAACATGAATATTTTCGTCAACACACTTAGTTATATTATTATAAACTCTAAATGCCTTAGTGAATAACCTAGAAACGCACCTACATCAGATTTTGAATCAAATTTTCCTAAGTTGTTCTTTCCATTATTATGAATAAATACTTTATAACTAAAAGGATGAAAATACGATATATTTGGTTTCTTACCTTTCCATAACTCATATGGTGTCTTGTTCTTGTCTCTTATTAGATGTACTCTATTTATGACATAACAACCAGTATTGGTTGCCTCCGCCCAAAATGATTTAGGTAGACTATATTCATTCAACATTGTTCTACTCATTTCTTCAAGTGAACAATTATTTCTTTCTACTACACCATTTTGTTGTGGAGTTCCTGGTGATGAGAAGTTGTGCTCCACTTTATATTTGTCACAAAGTCTTGCAAATGGATCACAATCAAACTCATCTCCATGATCGGTTTTTATAGCAACTATTATCAAGTTCTTTTCATTTTGAGCTAACCTACACACTTAGCAAACTCATTAAAAGCATCAATTTTATTTACCAGAAATCTCACCCAAGTGAATATAGAAAAGTCATCAACAATAACAAGAACATATAGTTTACCACTTAAACTTGCATGCCTAGATGGTCCAATCAAATCCATATGAACAAGTTCAAGTATTCTAGATGTGCATATTTCTTTCTTTGGTTTGAATGATTCTCTAACATGTTTGCCTTTCAAACAAGATTCACACAAGTGGCCTTTTACAAATTTTATCTTAGATAAATCTCCTACAAAGTCATTTTTAGAAAGTTTAAAAATTAAAGGCAATGGTGCATGTCCTAACTTTCCATGCCATAAAAATGTGTTTTCTTCTAATGTTACCAAACATTTTTCATCAAAAGAACTATCATCATGCAAATTAACAATATAAGTATTTCCATGTCTTAAAGCAATGAAAGTAATATTTCCATCTCTCTTAACCATACAATGAGATGATTCAAATTTCACATTAAAATCTGTATCATATAACTGAGAAATACTTAGCAAATTATATTTCAAACCATCAATGAGTAGAACATTGTTAATGGTAGGCAAAGTTTCCTTACCAACTTTACCAGCACCAATGACTTTACCTTTGTTGTTGTCTCCAAATGTGACAAAGCCTTGATTCTTTGGTTTGATTTCTATAAATAGGCTCTTGTCTTCACTCATATGCCTTGAACATCCACTATCAACGTACCATGTACTTGGTGGATTTTCAATCCTTGCTTGTATCTACAAAAGAGATATTCTTTCTTCTTATTGGTACCCAAGCCATTTGGGTCGATTTTGGTTAGTCATATAAACCATATTAGAAAGTTTTGTTCCTTTTACCACCTAAACTTTCTTCACATTAATACATCTCCTAATATTTTTACGTGCAATTTCCATTTGACCATCTTTTAAGCATTTAGCACATTTAGCAACTTTTCCATCTTTAGTAAATTTAGAAATCAAGGAACAATCTTTATCAAAAGGGTCATACCCTAAACCATGTTTAGATATGGAATATCTTTGTAAAGACAACATCATTTCAAATTTATCATTTCCATTAGCAAACTTTCCAACTACATAAGAAAACTCTCTTCTAAGTCTATCAAGTTCACAAGTTAAGTTTTCTTTTTTAGCATTGCATGTAGAGTGATCTTTCTTAATGCATTCTAAGTCATCAATTGTTTCATGCAAGTCATTATTTTCAGCTTGAAAATCTCTTAATTTCTTTCTCATTTTCTTGTTGATTTTAATAGCTTCTTTAAAATCAATTTGCAATGTAGTAAATTAATCTTTAAGATCTTGGTCAATGATTATTACCTCATCCTCATCATCACTTAACAAGGAACTATTTGCCATAAGAGCCAAGTTGCTCTCATCATAGCTTAGGCATGCTTCCTCATCATCACTCTAAGTGGCTACAAGACTAGCTTTCTTCTTTCCTTTGTCATACTTGTCATTTTTTCTTAAATTTTGAGGAAAAGAATGACCTTTTTCACTCTCTAGCATGATGTCCTCTTGCTATCC